>PVKN010014558.1:0-19076 GCA_004027915.1 Capromys pilorides | reverse complement strand
TGGATAGTGACCAACCTCCTTCCTCAACCACCCCTGTTATTGCCCAATGGGCCCATGAACAGAGTAGCCATGGTGGCAGAGATGGAGGTTATGCATGGGCTCAGCAACATGGACCTCCATTCACCAAGGCTGATCTGGCTACAGCCACTGCTGAATGCCCAGTATGCCAGCTACAGAGGCCAACACTGAGTCTCCAACATGGTATGATTCCCTGGGGTGATCAGCCTGCAACTTGGTGGCAGGTTGATTATATCGGATCACTTCCATCATGGAAGGGACTGCGCTTTGTCCTCACTGGCATAGACACATATTCTGGATATAGATTTGCCTTTGCTGCACGTAATGCTTCTGCCAAAACTACCATTCGTGGACTTACAGAATGCCTTATCCACCACCACGGTTTTCCACACAGTATTTCTTCTGACCAAGGAACACATTTTACAGACAAACAGGTACAGCAGTGGGCTCATGCTCATGGAATTCACTGGTCTTACCATGTACCACATCATCCAGAAGCAACTGGATTGATAGGACGATGGAATGGGCTTTTGAAGATGCAGTTACAATGCCAGCTAGGTGGCAGTAGTTTGCAGGGCTGGGATAAGGTCCTTCAACAGTCTGTATATGCTTTGAATCAGCACCCTCTGTATGTTACCGTGTCTCCCATAGCCAGGATTCATGGGTCCAGGAATCAAGGGGTGGGGGTAGGAATGGTACCACTCAGCATTACCCCTAGTTGCTTCCTGTCCCCACAATGTTATGCTCTGCTGGACTAGAAGTCCTAAGCCCAGAGAGGGGAAGGCTTGTACCAGGAAGCACACCATTGAACTGGAAGGTAAAATTTCCCCCTGGTCACTTTGGACTCTTCATACCTTAGAGGAAACAAGCTAAAAAGGGGGTAATTGACCCAAACTATCACGGGGAAATTGGATTATTACTCCACAATGGAAGAAAGGAAGACTATACATGGAGTGCAGGAGATCCCTTGGGGTGCCTCTTAGTGTTGCTGTGCCCTGTTATTAAGGTGAATGGGAAGCTACAACCTAATACAGGCACAATGACAAATGGTCCAGAGCCTTCAGGAATGAAGATATGGGTCACTCCACCACGGAAAGAACCAAGACCTGCTGAGGTTACTTGCTGAGGGCCGAGGGAATACCGAATGTGTAGTAGAAGAAGGTAGTTGATTATAATTGTACTATTTCACCCCTGTATATAGTTGTATTATAATATAATAATGGGTAGATTTAGTACCAGTTCTTGAGGATTAACCTATGTCAGTGTTGAAGGTATGAGTACATTTCTGTTTATATGTAGGATATATGTATGATAGTATAGTTATAACAATGTTTGGTGTAATTATATACATATCTCTGTATCTTGAGACTGATTTAAAGAAATATGTCTAGTCAAGTTGACAAGGGGTGGATTATAGTGGATGATACGTTGAGTCAACTTGGCTGGATGCCTGGTGGCCGACACATTTTACCAGTTTGGCTGTATTGCCTGGCTGTTTCACACTGTGAGGTATGAGGGCCCTGCCCTAGAATAACTCAAGTTTGGACTTTATCTCTGGGCTTCCTGCACAGACTCCTCAGCCTCTAGTTTGAACCCTTCAGTTTCCAGAGCAGGTTCTTCTGCCTTCCTTTTCAGATACAATGGCTAACCATCAGAGACTGTTAGGAACTGGTAGAAACCGGTTAAGACCAGTAGAGACTGGTAGGGATGGAACACTGCAGTCAGTATAAAAGCCTTGGGACTGAATCCTTCAGTGGGCAGCGTGCAGACACTCTCAGCACACTTCCCCATCTGACTCTGGGACTGGCACATCTTGCATTATATCTGTTCCTTGTATTCTATCTGTTCCTCCAGTAAAACCCTGACTAGAATAGAGTCTGCCTTTGTAGGCCATTATAAGGACTTGGGCTTTTCTGTGCGTGAGAGGTGTCAGCTTGTTAACTGCTATGTTGAAAATATAGCTGGAGGGATTTGAAGGCTGAAGGGGAACACAGCAAGACCATTTGGGATATTGCAGGGGCTGGGGCAATAGCTCAGCGGTCTAAGCACCTGGCTGGCAAGCACAAGGACCCACGTTCGATCCTAGTCCCATGCTGGCCACTGAATCCCAGCATGGTGGTACACGCCTGTAATCTAGCACTGAGGAGGCAGAGATAGGAGGGTTATTCAAGTTCCTTGATAGGAAGACCTTGTAGCAAATAAGTAAATGAATAAATAATTTTTTAAAAAATTTTAAAAGGATGTTACAGTAATTGAGCCTGCTGCTCAGTGGATTAGACTAGAGTGGTACCTGTGAAGATGGTTAAATGGAAGCAGTTGAGTTCCAGATGTATTTTAAATATAAGAAGACAAGTTTATAAGAAATAATTGTGGGCCGGGGAGATAGTTCAGTAGAGTACACTACGCCTGCCTGGCAAGTGCAGGGTCCTGAGTTCAATCCCTGGTACCATTAAAAAAAAAAAGAAAGAAAGAAATAATTATACTTGTCATTACAGGAGTATAAACAAAGTGGCATGAAAAGTCAAAAGGGTGAATCTCAGCTGACAGTAAAATAGGCCTTGGGAGGTTTAAACCTGACTTTTGACTAACAGCCAGGATGTGGACTTCTTTCAGTAACCATTAAAGGATTTCCTTCTAGTGCACAATTACATTCAAGCTGCCCATAGGATGTCCAATTTCAGATATCAGAAAGGAAAGTAAAACTTGAGGGTTTTGTAGTAACAAAACCTTCTGTTGTATGTTGTGTGTCGGTGCCAAAATAAACGACGAGAAGACCCAATGAATTTAGCTCAGAGGTCTCACTGAGATTTGTCTCTCTCAATTTGTCTCTCTCAAAGTGAGCTCCAACCCTCAGAAGTATCTCACTTTTATTTGGGTCAAGGAATGTGCTCAGGTGCATAATCACTTTAGTAAAGAAGTGTTACAGTCTCTGACCTCCATTTGCCCAGTGCTAGGTTCACACAAATACTAATGACAAAAGTTTCAAGCAAGGGAGGAGACTGCTAATGGAAAGCCTTCAGGGTAAGCTGTTATCTTTCTCCTTGAATCTCAGCTTTCTGGGATTCCCAAACCACTGCTGTCCCTGGGCTTTGTTAATTGCTCTTTGCCTCTTGAGATGCTAATTACGTATCTCTATACCTTCTATTGAAAGTATTAAGCGTGCTACATTATATATTTTATGCTTTCTGCATGAACAAAATTCAGCATAGTTAGAGTTAGTTTCTGTTAGAAGATAAAAGCTCCTCCCAAGTAAGTGTTGTTCTTGTGTTTTATCAGAGACAAAATTCTGGACTTGGCAGTGCAGAGCTATAATCCCAGCTACTCAGGAGACTGAGGTAAGAGGATTACAAGTTCGAGGTCACCATGGGTGATTTATTCTCAAAATAAAAATGGACTGGGAGATAGCTCAGTGCTAGGCAAGTGCTAAGCCTTGGTTCAGTCCTTAGTACTGAAAAGAAAAGGGGAAAAAAAACTACCTAGCGCAAAATGCCATAACAATAGTTGAATGAAAACAACTGCCAGCTAAATAGTGTCAGTTGTTTAAAAATTACATAAAGGGGTTTGAAGTGACAGGTTAGAAGCCATATACGATAGACTACATGAGTCGTTAAAAAGTATTTGTCCTTCAGAAAATAACCATGTAGCAGAATCAACATGGGAAAGAAAAGGTAATGAGATGTCCTTGACTTTTTTAAGATTTACACCTAAAAGTAGAAGTATGAGGCCAAGGCTCCTGTGTCTCAGGCTCTTGGAGAGTCCCTCAGAAAAGCAACAGCAGTTGTGTCCTGTAAAGAGCACTGAACACCTTGGAGTCAAACGCTCTGATGCACTGACAGACCCAGTGCTTGCTTCTTGAAAATATTTTCAGTGTGTAACACTAGCACAATATTCCTTGAACGTGCCAGGTATCTGGTACCATTGTAAGCACTGTCTATGCGTTCAGTCCTTTAGTTCCGTCTGTCCCTTAGGCGAACGTTACTGCTGGCAACATTTTAGAAAAGAGAACTGTGTTAACTGAGAGACTAAGACCTCTCATCCTGAGTTGCAGAGTAGCTCAGTAACCGAGCTGACATACCAGCCCTTTCAGGCTGCTTCAGAGCCTCTTAACCACTGCTCTATCCCTGTCATACTGTAAATAAAATTTACCTCCACAGTTGTCCCAGGTCTGTGATGCTGTAAATTTGTGATGAAACAAAATAGAGTTGAATAAGCTAAGTAGAGAAACTCAGTGTCTAGTAATCACTACCTTGATGACTGGTTTCATGAATCCTCCAAAAATACAGAACAGTAGCACAGCCCAAAAATTCTATCAACAGATGGAGAAAATGCTAATTGCTAAATAACTGATGTATGGTGTTTTAAGGAATCTTTGTTTGAAATTTTATAGGTGATGCAATCTCCCAAAATAACTGACAGCAATTAGAAGGAATTCCAGTTCTCGAAGGTTCTGCCAGAAGAATATTATTACTCTGGTAGAGAACTTGTAGCCTGACTAGCAGGCGGAGTGTAATAAATGGGGTCCGGGGACAGCTGTAAATCCCGGAAAGCTTGGACTCTAGGTGATGGATGGCAGCTTCACCTGTGGGCTCTCTGTTTGTTAATTTCTCCCTTTCTTGGAATGTTATTGGTTGCCCCCTGAATGAACCCTATGATATGAAAGGGATGGAAGTTAATGGAGATCGTGGTTATGTTCATGACTAAGCATGTGGTCCTCCTTTGCTGAAGTGATTGTGCACGAGATCACGCTGACTACCTTAAATAAAGCTGACTTGCTTCAGGGGTTCTTGGCTGACTGAGGGACGAATCTCAGTGAGTCCTCTGAGCTACTTTTATCAGGTCTTATCATTCCTTTCAGCACCAACACATAACATTACAACAGGACTGCTTGAAGTTTGATGGGAAGCAATTAGGTTTTCTATTTTATATGTCTTTATTGATTTTTATTGTGGTTAGAGTGTGTTTACTCAAGCATTATGCCAACAAATCCTTCTTAGAGGTTCGTATAGTAATAAGAAATGGTAACTTCTGGTTTTTTAAAAGCATCATTGGAAAGTTTTCTTAGAATCTTAATGTCCGGTCTTGAAGTAAAGGTTTACAGGAATATAGTGTTGCCCTTTATGTGTAGTTTTGTTGTTGTTGTTGTTGTTTTAAGAAAAGTTTATTTAGCTCAGTTAGTGGAGGCTTCAAATCTAAAAGTGGCTGGCTCCAAAACAGGGCGGCACCTGGCAGAGGAACAACAGTTTATTGGGGGGGGGGGGGGGACCAAAAGTAACAAGGAGAGCATTGATGTGTAGTTCTGACAACTTCCCCAATGACTGTCACGTGTATCTTTACTCTTAGCATGTTCTCTTGTCAACAAAAGCACAGTACAAGTTGGCCCAGTCTGTGATGTGCAGAGTAATTTTATAAATCAGTGTGACATAGAAAAGTATATAAATCTGATTTTTAGTTTTTCCTTTCAAAAATATATGACCAAGTCCCAAATTTTCTGTTCAAGGAGATTACGGGGCCACAGAGGAAAGGGATCACTGATGTATAGTGTACTTAAGGAGAGTCTCCTCGAGAGAAAACATTCTCTCAGGCTTTCACAGGGAGCAAACTGATCAAGCAATGGCCATGACTCATCCAAATGGCTGACACTGACAAAAGTTCTGCAAAACGCTGTACATGGTTTCAAGGTAAATCCTGAGGGGATTTGGCTGACCTTGTCAGATATAAAAATTACATGTTTTGTTATATAGGTCTTGCTTTAACTTGGCCCTAACCACCCAGCAGAAAAGTTTAACCCCAAGGCATAAAAAGTAAAGCCAGATTAGTATGCTGAGCTGTAAAAGGCTCAAATAAACAGCTTCCAACATTGTCAATTCAGCCAATAACCCACTACTATTATGGAATATTGCTCTATGTATACAACTACTTTCTCTTAGTTCAATGAGAAGAAATATTTATACCTATAGTGTTTAGAAGAGTTATCATGTCTGCGTCTTATACTCTGAAGAACTACTATGAAGACAACAATTTGCATTGTATCAATTATTGTGGCTGTCCTACTAATGTATCTTGAAACTATCTCAATATTGTTTCCTATTAAAAGTAATAAAAAAATGACCAAGGACATTGAAAGCAGATATAAATGTAATATGTTATAGAAAAAAAAAGTTTAAACTAGGTTTTAGCTTAAACTAAATTCTGGGCCTTTTTTTTTTCCTTTGGTAGGACCAGGGTTCAAACTCACAATCTTGCATTTGCCAGGCAAGCACTTGTGCCACGAAGCTATCTCCCTAGCCCCTTAGACTAAATTCTGAATGTTGTTAATCATAATCAACTTCATGGATCTTTTAATTTTCAAAATAACTGCTTCAGATCTAGTATGCTCAAACTTCCTTTATTCGAAGCAGCTCTTGCCAATGACTTAACTGTCTTAACAGCCTAGCTCAGTGATGGTGAACCTTTTACAGCTTTCAGTGATAGAAGCTGCCACTGTAGTCCAGGGGTCATATGTTCACCACCACTGGTCTGCCTTCTCTAAAAAAAAAACCCAGAAACATCTGCTTCCTGCACAATGTTAACTTCCCAGTAGCTCACAGAAGCTTAACTCCTTTTTCTTCGTGACGCCATAATACATTCTCATTGTACCATAAAAAAAAAAATTAGAATACAGAAATTTAAACTATCATTGCCTTAACTTTTTGCTGTGAAAAATATGGCACAAATGAACAGAGATGAAAACTGAAAGATGGCTGACACAGTGCTGACCTTCTGCCCTTACACCAACTCCTTCCTATGCCTGTCAGCTTTCTTCTACCTCACATAATACTTGTAATTTATACCTTTTTTGTTAATTCCTTGTGTTACCTTTGGTTAGTACCTCTCCAACTAATTTTTTCACTCAAATATTCCTAGCAGGAGATAAACAAGACTAGAGAGGTTTGGATATCCTTGGTTACTTTGTTGCTGAGACAAAACACCTAACCCCAATATTAAGGGAGGAAAGGTTTGTGGCGGTTTCAGTCTGTAGTAATTAGCAGGCACCAAGGCAGGGTAGTGGGGGCAGTGGGGAGGACTTCAAGGCAACAGCAGACAGCAAAAGTTGGAGTGCGGAGACATGACAAGCCTCTTTTCCTCCTTTGTTCTTTAAGCAGGCCGCCTGCCCGAGGCTGGCTGTAGCACTCACACCAACTCAGTGGCCTCCTGTAGAAGCTCAGGATGATTAGGAAGTGAGGACCCTGCTGAGTCACTTAAACTTTTCAGGTTGACACAATGAACTATATCCTGGACATACTAGGAGTTAAAACTGTTCGGTTACTTTGTTAAGCTTTCAGAGTTCTAATGTTGACACGATGTATCAACATTACAGGTCTGAAACCTAAAGTGATGAGTCTGAGATTTTCAAACATACTGTTTGTTTTTTCAATTCAAAGCAGTTAAGCAGCATATTCTGTAATATTTACACTATAAGTGCGATGCGCATTTTCTAAGGCTATCTGCCCTGTTTATCTTGTCTTTGTATACCACTTGTCACAAACTTGAGTCACAGCTTGAGAAAAAAAGAATTTTTTTCTGTTTTTATTCATTCAGAAAACATCCTAAAAAGACCACATTTATGCCAGATCCGGTGCTGGTGCAGTAGATATCGTAGTGGGTTGGTAATAGCACAAACACAAAAATTATTAGTAATGATACCAGTTCCATACTGCTGAGGTGCTGCTTTTGAGGATGTGGTCATTTGGTGATCTCTATCTTGAGATTGCCACTGGGTCATGAAATAGATGTGTCTAAGCTGAATCTGGAGCAGTATTGGTCTTCAGGTAGTGTCATGCCAAGTGTGGCGGTACACACATACAAGATCTGCACATGAGAGACTAAGGCAGGAAGACTGCTGCAAGTTCAAGGCCAGCCTCAACTACATAGCAGAGACCCTGTCTCAAAAAACCATGGTAGTGTCAAAATATTTGTTTTGCTTGAGTGTGGTGATGCCTGCCTGTAATCAGTCCCAACACTTGGAAGGAGGCTGAGGTAGGAGGATTGCCCTGAGTTTGATGCCAGCCTGGGCTATGTAGTGAGCCCAAGGCCAGCCTGAACGATAAATTTAAAAACATAGATCTAGCGATAGGAGTGTATAGCTCAGTGGTAGAGAGCACTTGCCTAGCATACATGAGGCCTTAGGGTTAGTCCCTAGCACAACCGAAAAGGGATAGGGTGTCATCCAAACAAAATAGTAAATGTGTCAAAATCTAACGTTAATGAAGGAACCACCAAGACAGTAAAACTGTTTGAAAATAGCATGGAAGAAAAAGTAAAGTACTAGGGCCAGGGAGATCATTCAGCGGCCTGGCAAGTGCAAGGCCCTGAGTTCAATCCCCAAAACAGAGGTGGGAGGGAGGGAGAAGAAGAGGAGGAGGAAGAGAAAGAAGAAAGAAGAGGAGGAAGGAGGAGGAAGGAGGAGGAGGAGGAGAGTGGGAAGGGTGGGGAGAGGAGGGAGAGGGAGGCTGCAGGGAATGTGCCTTTGAAAGGACACAGCCTGGTCCCCACCCCACCCGCAACACTTCACCTTTCCCTTCTCCCTGCTTTCTCTGCCACAGAAGCAACTTTCCTCTGCTGCCTTGGAGCCAGTGTCAGGGCCCTAAAACCTCAGCAACAGTGAGCCAAGGTAGAGCTTTTCTCCTGAGCAGGGAAAAATGAGCAAAATTATATGAAACAATAGTCATTTAAGACTTTGGAGCTCAGGCAGTGAACAGTGATCTCTGAAAGGCAGGCTATGAAGGTAAACCTATTGCCCAGGAAAAAAGTCTGGCGGTCCCCCTAACTTGACACCCTGGGTTGAGGTGTCTAGGAATTCCAAGCAGCTAGGACGGAGTTCTAAAAAGAGAGCTTCACAGAGCAGGAGCTAAAGAACTGTGCCGAGGGCCTGCAGTTGAGTAGAGATCAGTACCTGGCGAGGAGGATGCCTCCTCAGGGTGAGGAAAGAGCTCACCAAGCGAAGAAGAGGAAACAGTTGTCTTAGCTAAAATGAGGCCACTGCTAGTTCCTTTTCCACTGGCAAATATTGGGAACTTCATAATTTATGGGACACTGGGTAGGATACTGAGAAGAGTTTTGTTTCTCTTCTGGAGCACAGTTAACCAGAAAAAGTTAAAGGGATATTAATACCTTTTGAAAAAAAGATGAAAAGCAAGATCCAGAAGGATGAAGCTGTTTGCAGACAGCTGCTTCCCAGGACAATGCTTAGTGATACAGGAATGTAGACAACCAACACGGATGCAGAGTGTCAGGCATCCAGTCAGAAATCACCAGGCATAAATGTGGAGGTGGGCTACATTTTTAATTTTGCTTCAGTTTTTATAAAATGTTGAAGCATATGTACATTTTTTTTATTTTATTAAAATAAGTTTAAAGTAAGTTTCACCAGGCATGCAAAGCAACAGACTATAACAGAGGAAAAAAAAATCTGCCTCTTGAAACTACCCAAGAAATAGAAGTAAACGAGTAGATGGAGCATTCAGAAACTCCTAAGTTACACATAGCAAAAGCTACAGAAAAGAACACAAAGTAAGCAGGAACATGGAAGACTTAAACAAGAGATGAGAACTATAAACTCAGGTACAAGAATCTAAACCAGTCCCAAGCAAAAGAGGCCTGAACAAAGTTTATCAAGAACACTGACCCCAGATATCTCGTCAGAAGCAGTACAGACAGGATGATCACATAGTGGGCATATATAAAGACTTAAAAGACAAAAACCTGAGGTTTCAACCAAGGATTCTGTGCCCAGCAGAATGTCACCAAAATAAAGGTGAAATAGGCTTCATTGGAGATGCCAAAGCTAGAAGAGTTCATCAGCACCAGACCTACACTACAGGACGTGTTGAAGGAAATTCTTTAAGCAAGACGTAATACAGCTTGTATCCGTTGCCATAGGTAAGCACAAAGGGACAAGCAGTCTGCAGTGGAATTAGTCACCTACCAGTGAGGCCGAGTACCCAGCGCCCACACCCTAATGGGAGAAGAGAGTTTGTTTGGCACGTGATTTGGGAGTTTCAGCCCCTGGCTGAGTAGCTCCAGGGCAGCAAGAGGCACGCCCTCACCAGGCTTCTTTCCATCAGCCTCCTCTTCCTAACAGCACGCTTAAGGTGCCCTGATCCTTGGACCATCCCAGAGATAGCTACAGCACCCAGGAGCCACTCACCTTCCAAAACCCTTCTTCTGAGCACCTGAGGCAATTGGGGGTATTCTAGACCTACACCATAGCAGTAACTGGGATTAAATATAAAATAATTGTGTTGATTACAGTAATAGAAATGAAAAATGTAAATAGTCTAAACACCTCCATTTAAAAAGCACAAGTAGACTGGGCATGGTAGCACACACCTTTAAATCCCCATGCTTGGGAGGCTGAAAACAGGAGGATCACTACCAGTCCCATCTATGTAGTGAGACCCTGTAGACCTTGTACTAAATACATTTTAAAAAAAGGCACAGGTTACCAGATTGAATTTTTTTTAAAAAAAAAAAAAAGGACCAAACTAAAACCACTTCAAATATAAAGACATTACTACCTCCGTTCTCAAGTACTCAGAAGAACCTGTTACTTCAAGTCAGACCGTCCTGTTGGTACAAGCTGGGCCTGCACTCCCTGTCATTACTGTCTGATAGTTCCTTACAGTACAGGTGGACTACTCTTAATAATTCTTGCCTACACTTTGTGCCCCAGGAAGAATCCACCACGACTCCTAAGACTTGCTGCCCTTTACTCTTCCAGGTTCATTTCAGGCCACTTGATGGACCTATCTGTGCGCCAAGTGCAGTCAGCATCCACGTGACAGATTGTGGCTTGAAACAACACCACGATGATGTTACACGGCCAGTGCAAGTTCATGCGTGTTTAATGACAGTTCGTAGTATGACCAGGGCATATCCATATTTTCTCTAGTTATTAGCCATTCACAAGTAAGTACGTTTCTTTAGTTGTAATTAACGTTTATGACTTAACTCTTTCACATACCTGCCTCATTTTCCAAATCAAACTGTAAGCTACCACTGCACGACTTCTTTTTCTTGTAGCCCCAATTGGTCTCAAGCCCATAGCAGTCCTGCGTCAGTCTCCCAAGTGCTGGGACTACAGACATGCACCCCGCTACATGTCTTTAATTGGTAGTCTAATATTCAGAAAAAATGCTGATGTACAAGTGTACAGTGTGTTATGAAATATTGTTAGTAAATACTGTGTCTAAATAGACAAAAACTGGAAGGCTAGAGATGTAACTGGCTGGTAGAGCACTTGCCTAGCATGGGCAAGGCAAGGCCCTGAGTTGAAACAAATAGATACAAATGTAATATACAGGAAATAGTTTGTTTATGTTTACTGTTTCAAACACCACTGGCTGATTTCCCCCATAGCGGAGTCAGTATTCAAGTGTTTCTAAGTTTCCAAATTTTGCTACTCATAAAAGAGTAGTAGTTCATATAGCCTTTACATCTACTGATGTGTTTCAACCCTGATGTAAACTCATTTCATTTACATG
This sequence comes from Capromys pilorides, assembly GCA_004027915.1. Taxonomy (NCBI): domain Eukaryota; kingdom Metazoa; phylum Chordata; class Mammalia; order Rodentia; family Capromyidae; genus Capromys; species Capromys pilorides. The sequence goes on along the minus strand of PVKN010014558.1, from coordinate 7,536 downwards.
TATTCAATTTTTTTTTTCGGGACCAGGGATCAAACTCATGACCTTGAACTTGCCAGGCAGGCACTTGTGCCACGGAGCTACCTCCCTGGCCCCTCAATATTTTAATAAATGAAAATTAAGTAAAATTTTCAATCCATTGCCTGTTACGCTGGCCAGAGGAGGCATTTAATAACCCTGTGAGACTACTAACCACTGTGCTGGACAGCACTGATGAAAATCACAGGAAGCGCTCACCGTAAAGCGATTTTCTGGTTGGTTGGTTGGTTGGTTGGTTGGGTTTTTTTTGTATTGGGGATCAAACTGAGGACCTTGTACTTGCTAGGCAGGGCTTAGGCTACTGAGCTGTCTCCCTGCCATAAATCATTTCTTGATGGCTCAGCAGTCTTAAGTGCCTGCCTGGCAAGCGCAAGGACCAGGGTTCGATTCCCCAGTACTTCATGCTGTGCCGGCCCTGCTCTGTGGCAGCCACTGAAACCAGATATGGTGGTGCACGCCTGTAATCCCAGCACTGAGGAGACTGAGACAGGAGGATCACTATGAGTCTGAGCTGCGTAGCAAGACCCTGTGCTAAATAAATCAAAAATTTTAAAAATCATTTCTTATGTGAAGATACATTGTTTAGCCTACAGAAAAGGAAGCCTGGGATTTTTACCATCTCACCTTGATGAGTCACCGTTCCCCTGACCCCAGAACAGAGCTCATCCTCAGTGGTGGTTCTTCAGCAGGTCCTTGTCCTTCATGGTGTGGGCTCCCCAGAGAGAAAGAGGCAGGGCAGAAAGCTGTGCTCTCCGGGCCTCACCACCATAGGCTTCCCAGGGTGCATCTGTTAAAATCAAATAGGAATAGAGCTACAAGGAGTCTGCCTTGCTTTATGACTTTACACTGTACGTATTCAGCATACCCACATGTTCTCACAACTTGAGCTGTGGCTAGATATATGTGCTGTGTAAACACATATAGGAAGGTGTGGGCTCCTTAGGGCTTGTAATGTAGCAGCTGTTTTCCTGTCACTCCTTGCCCTGCTCCTGTCACTCCTGTCGTCACCAGCCGCTGTGGTTTGAGTGTGTTCCTCCCCCAAAATCCCATGTACAGGAAACTTGGTGCTCAGTGCAGTGATGTTGCAGAGCTACAGTGGAGCCAAATGTGGTGGCTCACACCTGTGCTCTCTGCACTCGGCAGGCTGACACAGGAGGATCCTGGTGAGCTCAAGGCCAGCCTGGGCCACGAAGTACGATCCTGTCTCTACAGCGTCCCTCCTCCCAGAGAGCTACAGCAGCCTATAGGAGTGTGGTCTTTAGAGGGTGCTGTCTGCCCTGGGAAGTAGCAAGTGCCATTCCTTAGGGAGCAGGTTCATTCTCACGAGTGAGCTGTCACGCCTGGTGCCGGGCGTGGTGGTGCACACCTACTCCCAGCACTGAGAGGCTGAGGCAGGAGAATCAATGTGAGTTCAAGACCAGCCTGGGCTACAAAAGTGAACTCAAGGCCAGCCTGAACTATATAGTGAGACCCTGTCTCAAAAAGACAAAAAAAAGAAAGAAGAGGAGGAAGAGGAAGAGGCCTGGCTCCTGCATCTCTCTGGCTTCCTATTTCACACGGGGTCTCTCCCCTTGCCTGCTTTTCACCATGATGCCATCTGCCAAACGGGGCTGGCCTGTCTTGAACTTTTAGCTTTGCAAGATAAGCATATCTCATCTTGATAAAGTTCCTCGTTGTCAGTGTTCTGCTTCAGTAGCAGAAAGTGGACCAAGACACCAGCTGACTTCATGTCTCTTGGCTCTTTTCAGCCCTTGGAGAGAAGATCTGATTAGATGGGCCACTTGCTGTCCTTGCTCCCTTGAGGCGGTGCCTTTGGTTGGGTCCCCAGGGCCTTTTGCTAGAATTGTGATGGTGACATTAGAGATTAGAAGGTCTGGAGCCTTTCCAGAGAGGCTGCGAGCTTGGCAGGTGCTGCCCTCCTGGTGGGTAATGCCCAGCACCTTTCACTGCCTGTCCAGCATGTTTATTAAAACTAGGTCATGACTCCCCAAAAGGAAGGGGCCTGAAAAGCCCTTTTCTGTGGAGTAATGGCCCCTCAGAGATGTCTGTGTGCTAAACCCTGGAGCCTATGCTCTTGTTGCCTTACACTGCAAAAGGCACTGTGTAGGTGTGGCTCTTAGCCAGCATGGGGCTGCAGATTACTGTGGATTGGGCTCAGGTGTGCTTGAGGTCATCCCAGGGACTATAGAAAGACTGAAGAGATGGCAGGAGGCAGGAAAGGGCATGTGGCCACAGAGCCACTTGGTGGAGCAGTGTTTGTTGGAAGATGTGGAAGGAACCAAAAGTCAAGAACTGAGGTGGCCTCTGAAAGCTAGAGATGACAAGAAAACAGATTCTCCAAAGCTCCCAGAAGGAGCACAGTGCTGAGGACAAGTGATGTTAGCCTTTGCATCTCCAGAACTATAAGACAGTAAGTCGTGTGCTACTTTAAGCTTCTGGTAATTTGTTATGGCAGCAGTAGTTGACTAGTCTGGGCACGTACTGATACATTTTATAAAGGTTCTCTTAAGCACTTTCTACACAGCCAGCTCAAAAATATTCATCATGGCATGGGGTTCTGTATTTCAATCCCTTTCAACCTCTAAGGTGCTTGAGCACTAGAACAGTCACTGGCTCTCCATTTTAGGTGAATTCCTTGGCCAAGATGCCTTCTGCTACCAGGAAAGTACTAGAAAATCATTATCCCTGATAACTGAGAAGTGTGAAGCTTGGGATCCAGGATGGGCTCAGCCCGTGCTTCCTTGTGACTCTCTTCGCTCTGTTCTCTCCCCACGGCCAGTGCCAGCCTTGGAATAGAGTCCTCCTCTCAGTATGACTGTGGGCACAGCCATGGGTGGGTTCTGCCACCGAACTACTCTGAGTCACACGACAGGAAGAGTATCTGGAGCTGTGAGCAGGGCCAGAGTCAACCCCAGGCCTGTTTGTACTTTCCTCAGTATGGGAAAGGAACAAAAAAACATCTGGGTATAAGGCAGGAGAGAGAATATTAATAACCAAGAATCAGCCAACTTGGGCTGGCGAGATAGCTCAGCAGTCTAAAGCGCCTGCTTAGGCAAGCTTAGGCAACTGCAAGGACCGCAGTTCAATCCCTCGCACCACATGCTGTACCAGCTCCACCTCAGGGCATACTGAGCCGGCCATAATATAAATAAATAAAGTTAAAAAAAAGAACCAACAAAAATTATGTTGTAATACTATAAAATGATAGCTAAAATGTTATGTGTGGAATGCTTTAATAAAAGTATTTTGAGCGTTATGTAAAAATGGCACTTTAGGAAACATAGTAGTATGCAGAATGGAGCAGATGAATGGCATTAAATACAAGCCATGTGCGCTGTAACAAAAAATGGTTCTGCGGCTCCTCTGAGGAAGCGAGTGTTGTTAATCTGAACTCCGCAGCACTGAAAGGGAGGAACTAGACCTTGAAGCCAGGTAGATAGGAAATGAGTAGAAACTGAACCTGTGGCTGAGCAAGAGGAACCGCAGCAGATCCTTAGTCCCTGTCAAGTGGAGTGAAAACCGTAGCTTATTTCTAAAGCCTGCCAGGAAGGGACGTTATCTGTCCATTAAAGCCCTTTTGCCGTTCCAGTGCCATTCACATTTATTAGTTTGTCTCCTCTGTACATTTCAAATTACAGCAGGGCTCATTGTCAGAAAAATCCTTTGTGTCCCCAGTCGCAGAAGAAATGCCTGAACTCCTGGTAGCCTGGCGGCAGTAGAGGATCAAGTGAGCGTGACAAGTTGTGCCAGTTTAAGTGGAGAAAAAATGAGTTGTGTAGTAAATTGTGTTAGGGTAGTAGGCTATCCATTTGGAAAATGAAGCTACAGGAAACGAATCCTGGACAGATCAGAGACTTCAATACAAATGGAATGAGGATTTAGAATACAACTCAGGATTTTGAGAATGCAATCTTAAGAGGGGGAGGGCTTTCTGACGTGGCGTCTCAAATCTAGAAGTATAAAAGGAGCTGCTAAGAGGTAGTGTGAGAGCTTGAACTCTGATTTCAAATAAGCTGGGTTTGTTTCCATTTTTGTTTTTTATGGCTGTAAGATCTCAGAAGTAAAAATGTCCTGTAAGCATACAAAAAGATGTTTACTCAAATACATCATAAAATGATGAGAGGTTTTTTTGCCTCTCAAACTGTCAAAAGAGGGGGCCAGGGAGATAGTTCAGGGGCACAAGTACCTGCCTAGCAAGTGCAAGGTCCTGAGCTCGATCTCTGGTTCCACAAAAAAAAAAAAAACTGGCAAAAGATAAAAATATGTGATCATTTTGTATACTTAAAATGTACCAATAAACTTAATTAAAACATTGCAGCATAGGGCCAGCCAAATAGCTCAGTGGATTAAAGCTCCTGCAAGCAGGCACAGGGGCCAGGGGTTCCATCCCAGACCTGCCATTCAGGCCCCACCCCCAGGGCACACTGAGATGGCAATTGAGATTGGGCACAGTGTGCATCAGCTCTTGGGAGGCTGTAAACAGGCAGATCCCTACCAGTCTGATCTAGTAGTGAGACCCTGAACACCCTGTAGACCCTTCCCTAAAATACAAAAAAAAAAGATTTGCAGCATAGGTGAAGAGTGTAGTCTGCCTCCTGTGCTGGGGGAGGAGGTACGCACAGCCTTTCTGAAGCGTGAATGTTGAAGGGGAGCTGTTAGAGAGGGGCCATCGTCCTTAAACTCAGCATTTCCAGGTCTGCAGGTCCGTGGGAGAGAAATAGGTACATTTAAAACCAAGTGTTTTACTGAGCCATTGGTTGAAGGTTTTAAAAAACAGTATAAATGTTTATTAGTGAGAATTAACTTTTAGGTAGTGGTTGATAAAACAGATCCTTTTTGGAAAACCCAGAGGTATCTGTATTTTTACTGTAAAAACTACTAGCAGTGGTTTAGACCATCTCGCCCATATTCCCTCCCCCCCCTCCCCCAAAATGACAGCAAGTTTGCTTTATACTAAGCAGTCATAAGGAATAACTGTTTTGGTTTGGTTCTTAGCTTTTTGGGACAGGGTCTCACCATGTAATCCAGGTTGTCCTTGAATTTACTATGTAACCCAAGCTGGCATTGCACTTGCAGTGATCCTCCTGCCTCGGCCTCCCAAGTGCTGGGATGACGAAAATGCCACACCCAGCTGAAGCACTGCTGTTTTTTTGTTTTGTTTTGTTTTTTAAGGTTTATTTTATTTTCTTAAACCACATTTATTTGTTTGTGTTATGGCTGGCTCAGCCTTCCCTGGGAGTTGGGGGGCGGCGCGGCATGTGGTGCCTGGGATGGAGCTGCTGTCCCTGCGGTGGCTGAGCCATCTCACCTGGCCCAAGCACAGCTGTTTTAATCAAACAAGATGTTTTATAGCTTTCTATTAAAAGCATGTACTAATTTTTTTGCAGAATGGAAACAGACTGTAATCCCATGGAGCTAAGCAATATGTCAGGATTTGAAGAAGGCTCAGAGCTCAATGGCTTTGAAGGAACCGATGTGAAAGACATGAGACTGGAAGCGGAAGCCGTGGTAAACGATGTTCTCTTCGCTGTCAAGAACATGTTTGTGTCGAAAAGCCTGCGCTGTGCAGATGATGTGGCCTACATCAACGTGGAGACCAAGGAAAGGAACAGATACTGCCTGGAGCTCACGGAGGCAGGGCTTCGGGTAACTCACTTTTCTTCTTAGGAAAAAGAAATCTCTGCTACTTTGCTGGAAAGGATGGAGGAGAAGGGGGTGCACAGGTCTTAAATAAAAACTAGATATTGGGGAGCTGCCAAAATTTATTTAAAGCAAACTGCAACTTCTTATTAATTTGGGGTTTGCTTGTGGCAGAGTCTCACTGTATAGTCCAGGCAGGCCTCAAACTTGCCATGACTCCTGTCTCAGCCTCCCAACTGGTAGGGTTGCATGCCTATCTGGTTTTGGTTAATTTTGAAATCTTTTGATCAGCTGGGCAAATTGAAGTTTTTCAGACCAAAAAAAATCTTATTGACAAGTTGTTGTGTGTTTAATCATCACCCACAAAATTTCTCATGCATAGCTAAGTGTGTCCACCAGGTCATGTTCTCTGTGACCTGTGAGCTGCAGTCTTTGCGGTCCGCAGAGTCTTTGTGCATCTCGCACCACACAAGCATCTCTTCTGTTAAAACGAGATACGTGTGTGGCTCCTGCTTTCCAGCTGTCAGATTAGAGTTAAATCCGAGCAGAACGTTGCACCTCGAGATTCCCAGCATGCCCTGCAGAAGTGCCCCTGGTGGGTATTTCTTAGTACAAGTGAACTTCTCTAGGCAGGGTGGCCTTTCTGTATCCTTCTGCATCCTTAGCTTATAATAAGAGGAAGCAGCACCTGCGAGCAGCTTTACACAGCGCAGACACTCACATTATGAATTACGGAACAAAGGGACAGCTATTGAGAAATCATTTTAACTTACTAACCAGTCTTTAGTCTTGGTCAGAGGCTTTTCTTTGTACAGATAATTCTAAGGTACAGAGCAAGGCCTAACTAATTAAGTATAAATGTCACATAATATTGCATTGAACAATACATGGATTTCCCTGGGTTCCCTTCAGTCCAGATGGGTCGTAGGTGCTGTGCGCCCCTTGAAAAAGCAGGCTTAAAGCCAGCGCCTGCACTGCTCCAGGCCTGCGCAATGGCCATTTGTGCGGCTGTTTAGCTTTAGGACTCCTACTTGGATTCACCAATTTTTATGTGCTCCTTTCAGAAACCCTTAATTTATGCTAAGAGCTGTAGGGTCTCTTAAATAGAAATTAAACTTAGAGCTAAGTGACAAGGTAAATTTATCCTGCCTTACATTGATTAATTCCCAGATGGCTTAGGTCTGGTAGTCAGAAATCTGAAATTTAAGTGATCTGGGGTGAGTCAGTCTCTCTGAGTCCCTGCTTCTTTGTAACTTAAACTAAGAAACTAAAAAGGATTTAGGGGATGATTGTAGGAATAAGTGATCTAAAAAAACTTGGTTCAGACGTCAGACCTGGCGTGTAACAGGTGGTCAAACATTTGTCTTTCAGTTTGATTGACTTAACATTTATTGAGCAGCTGTCCTGTGTCAGCAGTTGGAAATGAAGCCATGACTAAGATGTGATCGCTGTCCACCAGGAAGATCACAGTGGCAGGGAAAAGAGAGGGCCAGACAGCAGTGCATCACACAGACGCGTGCTGGAGCAGCATGGAGCTGAAGAGGTGGACGCGTTCTCCTTAGGTGTCTGCCTCTGCTTTTCGTTGAAAAAGAAGTACTCAGCTTCTATTTCTAACATGAACTTGGTTTTCAGTGGCTTAAGTAGAAGTCACTGGATTGGGGCTGTAGCTGTAGTGTGTGCCAGGCCCTAGTTCAGTCCCCAGTACCGGGAAAAAAAATTAGCAGTGATTAAAATGTAGAATTTCTACAGGAGATTTATGAGCTTTAGTCAAATCAACAACTAAATTTTTCCCTGTACTATACTGGTGAACCATGATATATCTGATAATCTTGTTAGAAATAAAAGCTTTAGTTACATTTA
>PVKN010014557.1:0-19093 GCA_004027915.1 Capromys pilorides | reverse complement strand
TTTTTTGAGACAGGGTCTCGCTATGCAGTTCAGGCTGGCCTTGAGCTCACTTTTGTAGCCCAGGCTGGTCTCAAACTCACACCAGTCCTCCTGCCTCAGCCTCCCAAGTGCTGGGATTACAGGCGTGCGCCACCTCATCTGACCTCTACTCTTAAAAATATATATCCAAGCTCAGGGGCTTGGGATTTGATCCCTGGGCCTGCCGTGCTGACACCCCCCACCCCCTCACCCCTGTGCACTGAGATGGCAATTAGATTGGGTGTGGTTGCACGCACCTGTAATCCCAGCTCTTGGGAGGCCATAAACAGGCGAATCACTACGAGTCTGATCTAATAGTCAGACCCTGAACATCCCGTAGACAAATTATATATATATATATATATATATATATATATATATATATATATACATACATGCATACATACATACAAGATTGAGGGTATAGTTCAATGGTAGAATGATGCAATGCTTAACTAACACACATGAGGCCCTGAGTTCCATCCCCAGTACTACTATGTAAAAAAACCCAAAAACAATGAGATCTTCACCAGGTGCTATGCCACGTGCCTATTGCCCCAGATACTTGGGAGGTTAAAACAGGAAGAAACCCAGGAGTTAAAACTAGCTTGAGCAATGTTGTGAGACTCTGACTCAAAAGCAAATACTATATGTGCTGCATTCATCGCTGTGATTAAACTGAGTATTTAAACTTCAGAGATGGGATCGGCTTCTGGTCATTCCCAGATTCTGAAACTGGGCTCAAACACACTGACTCCCAGAAAAGGTTTTTCAGCCATTACACAGCTGGCTGGAATATAAGTTAGTTTCCTTTGTGAATTACCTTTAATTAGGGGGAATAGAGATTTTGAGGAAATCTGTTTTATTGCCTATTAACTTCAATTTCAATTCTTCATATTTAGTAAGATGAAACTACAGGTAGAATCTTCCAGAGTTTGTGTATGTTGTGTGAGAAAGGATATTTTTATTCTCAAACTTGCATTTTGTATTTAGAGTCTATTGTCAATGAAGTTAAAGTTTTCTAGGCACAAGTAGCCCTTTGGCAGCCATAGCTGCTTTCTGTTTCATTTGACACTGCCTCTGCTCAGGTGGCCATAGGCAGGAACATAAACTCCTATACTTTCAAGCAAACTTATCAGGGAGAAAGTGAACTTCTGCCTCTAATGCTGTAGAGCAATCTAGTGTGTATTTTTCCAGCCTTTGCCTTGGTTTCCTAAATAACATATGTACCTTTGCCTCTAAATTTAAGGAGTTACATTTGCCTTCCTCTTTTCTACAAATAGCATAGTCCCAGTCTGAGCTGATACAGCAGAATGGGTTACAGACTGAGAATCAGTGAGATAACATTAAACCCTCTTTACTCCAACCTTCCCCTTGGCCCTCACCAAATGTCGAGGGCTACCTTCTCTACTGCAGCAGCCAGCTGGCACGAGGAGGACAAGTTTGATAGTTTAATCACCCAGGGACACAAGTGGCTATTTTTAAATACCCTGAAAGGGAGGAAGCTGGCTCTGGATTGAACTGGACATAGGAATGTGTTGGAAGCTTCAGCTCTTAGATGCAACCCTTTGCACCCTGCGCTGCTACTAGGGGTCTTCTGAATGACTCTGTTCTGTCCTTTTTGTCACAGAATTATATAGCTACACTGAGAACCTGGAATTCACTGCCAACAGAAGGTGCTTTGAAGAAGATTTCAAGACACAAGGTGATCCCAGACCCTCACACATAAAGACGTGCTTTCTCCCTCTACAGTGCCCCAATCTGATCCAGTAAAAGGCTAAAACAAAATATTCTCCTCCACGGCAATGCACCCTTCCCTTCTTTTTCGTGGGATACAGGGTTCTCTGATCTAATTTGGAGAGCTTAGAGGCAGTAGCAAAAGAAGCCTGAGTTGATCCTCTTTCCCTGTATAAAGGACCAAGAGGCAGAGCAATGGTGAGGCTAGGTCAGACCAGTGCCCACCACCTTATGCAGCCCAGTGCATGACCGAGTCCTTCAACTTAGCTCTTCATCCCTGCCCTTAACTCTGGCCCACTCTCAGTAGCAATTTCATGTGCCTACTCTATGACACCCTCAGATTTCCATTTCTTTATTTGGTCAATGGCAATTCACTACTCACTTCAGCAGATGTGCGGTGACTGTATGTTGTGTCAGAGATGCTCAAAGCAAGGATGAAGGTAAATTTGTAGCTTCTATTAAGAGGTTATATCCCCGTAGCTGTGGGGAGATGTGCACATTACAAAGCTAGCTAAAGTCAACAGGAAGACATGAAGGGTCATAGAAAAGTAAAGGATGTATCTTGGGAGCAGAGCTTTTGGCCAGGGCAATAGTGTGAAAGGTCAGCCGGGCGTGGTGGCACACGCCTGTAATCCCAGCACTTGGGAGGCTGAGGCTGGAGGATCTGTACGAGTTGGAGACCAGCCTGGACTACAAAAATGAGCTCAAGGCCAGCCTGAACTGCACAGGGAGACCCTGCCTCAAAAAGACAAAAAAACAAAAAACAAAAAAAGATGTTCACCTGCGTGTTAGTGGACAGTGCAAGGCATATTAATCTTGGGGCCAGGGAGATAGCTTGCCTGGCAAGTGCAAGGTCATGAGTTTGAATCTCGGTTCCCCCCAAAAAAATGTGAATTGGGCCTCTGAGATAGCTAGGATTTGGCTGTAGATAGAGACAAAAACTCCAGGAGGAAAGGAAGCAAAAGGATAATAAGTTGGTATGGAGGATAGGAAGAATGTTGAATATGAAACCAGAAAGTTGTTTCAGGCCTTTTCCCACCCCTTATTCCTCTCTTAAATAAGGAAAAAAAAGGAAAGCTTTGGTTTGAAGGCCCTAGGTTTGATCCTTAGCACAGTAAAAAAAAATTTTAAATAAGGAGATTTTTCTTTTTTTCTTTTTCTTTCCTTTTCTTTTTTCTTTTTTTTTTTTTTTAACTAGGAATTGAACCCAGGACCTTCCCACTAAGCTACATCCTAGCCATTTATATTTTTCGATTTTGAGACAGGACCTCATGAAGCTGCCCAGGCCAGGGTCAAACTTGTGGTCCTTCTGCCTCAGCCTCTCAGAGTGCTGGGATTATAGACACTTGTACAATGCCTGGCTAAGAAATCTTTTGGAGAAAAGTATGTGTTGAGGGCTCCGATTAGTGGTGGATACACTGTCAGGAGCCTTCCCAGCAAGGGGTGGCAGTAGTCAACACTGGATGTACATGGCCTTCTATCCCTAGTGCAAGGCAAGGAATGGCTCGAACTGGAAGAAGATGCCCAGAAGGCCTACATGATGGGACTCCTGGACCGACTGGAGGTGGTTAGTAGGGAACGGCGCCTGAAGGTGGCCCGAGCTGTTCTCTATTTAGCCCAAGGTGAGTTCCTTCACTTGCCAGCTTGAGAAGGGCAGACACTGGAGAGGGAAGCAAGGGGAGACAGACTGTTGAGCAAGGTTCCCTGTCCCAAGGATACGTGTGCTAGAAGTAATCCGTGCTTATGAGGCAAATGAAGAGATGGGGTCGGGGACTGTTCAGAATCCCTTGGAATCACCTTTATGGAATTGTTTTTCCTCTAACCTGAACTATAAGAGGATATGTGAAGATTAATAAGAAAGTCAGTGTGATCAGAGCTGATGCTGTCCTGTCAGCTGGACATGGAAACATCTTTCATCAGTGGTGGCCTGGCCCCAACACTGAGTGCAGATAGGGACATGTCACAGACTCCCTAAGGCTAGTCATTGGCATATTGAAGGTTCAAGCCAGTGTAGCAGCAGGAGGGATGCTATGAGTAATTTGGAGGTGATCTGAAGTAAATGAGGTTAGTTGGGAGGCTTCCAAAAAAAGACTTGGGCTAGCAGGAGTGAAAGTATATCAGGACATCCAAACAAGAGGATTAGGGCTGGGGAGATAGCTCAGCAGAATAAGCGCTTGCCTGGCAAGTGCAGGGGCCTGAGTTCAATCCTGGATTCTGGAAAAAAAGAAGAAAAAAAAAACAAGAGGATTGCTGACAAACTAGCTGGGAGCTAAAAACTTGTAAAAGAAAAAATAAATGGAAAGGAAAGAGAGTAGATAGTAAATAAAGGGAAGACTAGCAAATAAGGTGATACCGCTCTTACTTTTGAATCTGGTGCTCTGGCTAACTTCCAGCTGCCAGTACAAAGGTCTTTTTGCCTAGGCTTTCTTCACTGCTAAGGAAGGATAACCAAGAAGTATAGGGAGTTAATATACTCGCTGAGTCCAGCAGTCCTAATAAAATGACTGACAGGAGTGAAATGATAAGTAGCCTGAGTGTCTCCTCTGGATAGGGTAACTGAGTTTGTGTGCTTTATATAATTTATAGACCTTCCCCTTGGGGTTGAACTCTTGTGGCCATGTCTTTTCTCTTACTTTACTGTTTCTCCATGGATGAGTCATAGGATGAATTCCCAAATAAACTACTTGGACTTGAATTCTTACTTATTTCAGAGTCTACTTTTGGGGGAACCCAAAGTTAAGACAGGCCATTAATGAATACATTGGACCTACCTCTAGTGAGCACCCTCTTTTCTCTTGTCTCCTTAAAGAGAGTGCTCAGGAGTACTGCCCTATCTTTCCCAACCTGATTGTTGGGCCAGGTGTTAAAAGAAAGTTTTAAGATGATGGGTTGGGGAGGAAAGAGTGTAATTCCTGCTCTTCCTCACCCCACTGGCAACTGTCTGGTCCTTTAGGCACTTTTGGGGAATGTGATTCAGAGGTCGATGTGCTACACTGGTCCAGGTACAACTGCTTCCTGCTCTATCAGATGGGGACCTTCTCAGCCTTCCTGGAACTACTCCACATGGAAATCGAGTGAGAAGCCTTAAGAGTGGGCTCACCTAGACAACCCTCTTCCTTGAAGGACCTCATGTCCTCTGCTAGTTTCCTCCACATAGACCAGGGGGGAGTTGGGACTGTACACACCTCAGCTCAGTGACAGTGCCCCTCTGTCCAGCCATATCTCCTCCTGATGTTCTGTCCTCTTCCCTGAGGCTGGATCCTTTTTTGTTAAATCCAAGTACCCTTGTAACTTAGCCTAACTCTAGAATCCATGCTCCATTTTGTCTCATTGCTTTCACTCAGGACTTTTAAGGTAGGGTGAAATCTGCTTCCTGTTGATCAGGTGTGAACTTCACATCTATTTTATGTCTAACACAGCATTAGGCATAGTGGGGTTCACAAGAGGAGTGGACATCACAGATGCTGTCCTTGCCTGTCTTCACACAGATGAGAGTTTACTGAGGTAGCAAGGGAATTCGCTATGGGCTCCTTTACCATAAGACAGTTTTAGGTGTCTATATAGCCAGGGAATGGCAGATTCTCATATTTGTAGGTATGTTCATGGTGAGAGAAATGAGACTCTGAGGGTTCCTCTTCTCTCCTTCCTCCCCCCTGCAGCAACAGTCAGGCCTGTAGCAGTGCCCTTCGGAAACCAGCTGTCTCCATTGCTGATAGCACGGAGCTCCGGTGAGTGGGGCCGACTGAGGGCTGGGAGGGGGCTAATTACCCCTTCCTCAAATCCCAGACTGCAGAGCATTGCCTGCTGTCTACTCTCATTGGTTTGGGCTTCCACTGAGATCACTCCTGAGGTCTCTGACTACCAGCTGGGCTGGTAACTGTCTCAGGAACCTTTTGTGACCTTTTGTAACCTCAGGGTCCTGCTGAGTGTCTTATACTTACTGGTGGAAAATATCCGCTTGGAGCGAGAGACAGACCCCTGTGGGTGGAGGACAGCTCGAGAGACCTTCCGCACTGAACTGAGTAAGAATTGGCACTTAAGGCACTGTGAGAATGACATGTAGTGGGGAGGGGAGACACACATCATCTGCTTAGGAGAGATAGTCCTTTTTTTTGTACCAGGAATCAAACTCATGACCTTGTGCTCACCAGGCAGATGCTGTGCCACTGAGCTATATCCCTGGCCCTTTTTTTTTTTTTTTTTTTAATTAACATTCTTTCATTTAGGAGCTATTGCATGAGAGGCACAAGGGCTGGGCTTGATTGATCCCCTATATCTATGAGTCAGGACTAGTCATAGATCTTTCTTATGCTTGGTTTCCTTGCTTACAACTGAGGATGGCCATCCCTCTCTCATTCCATCACAAATTCCATATCAAAAGATTAGTTGAGGGCCAGCAAGATAGCTCAGTGGTCTGAAGAGCCTGCTTAGGCAAGCTTAGGCACTGCAGGGACCGTGGTTCGATCCCCAGCACCACATGCTGTGCCAGCCCCACTCCTAGGGGAGGTTGAGCAGGCTATAACATAAATAAAATAAATAAAGTTTAAAAAAAAAAAGATTAGTTGAATCACCTTAAAAATTAAATTCTGTTCACATGTAAGTTGGTGTGGTCCTTTAACTGGAATAATATATGAAGGCCCATGGGTTTTTTTTAAAATATATTTATTGGTGTGGCAAAATGAATTGTGGTCCATACAGTATCCTGAGTGGCTCAGCCACAAAGCATCATCTTCATTGCTGTTACTTCTGGTTTGGCCTCTGTACCCAAAGCATCACCAAAAACTCTGGGAGCCAAGCCTTTTTACTTCAATCGCCTCCATTTCTGCCTTTGAAGGACTTTGCTCTTGGGATTCACTAAGGCTCCTGTGCAGCACCAGCTACCCTAGATTTCTCCAGGGAAGGTGGCTGACTTCCAGTGTGTCCAGACTCGGACACAGGGGCAGGGTTTCAGCTGCTTCATCATTTTCTCACTTGCCTCTCTTTTTGTCCCCAGGCTTCTCCATGCATAATGAGGAGCCCTTTGCTCTTTTGCTCTTCTCTATGGTTACCAAGTTTTGCAGTGGCCTGGCCCCCCACTTTCCCATAAAGAAGGTCCTGCTTCTGCTCTGGAAGGTGGTCCTGGTGAGTGGCTGACCCCCATTCCCATTTTGTCAGACCAGCAACACCTGCCTCAGTTTGTTCTGTTCTGACTCAAAGAACTGAAGGTAGCTGCCAGTCAGCAGCTAACAAGGAGGGACAGGACCACCCTCAAGAAGGCAGATGTACTGCGTCAGAGCAGGTGTCTGTCTCTCTGTGGCAGGTGGGAGATGCTATTCATGATTCAAGTTCCCCTAATAGAGCTGATGACTCACAGCAAGAACCCTGGCTGGAATTTGGAGATCTGCTGCGGCTGCTACTAAGGAACCTTGTGCAACTCTGCCTCAGTATCTCTAGGGTTATTACTTACCCTCCCTCTAGATAAATAGTGGATCTGTCTTTTTTCAAAAGTAAGTCCTTAGCTAGGAGTGGTGGTGCATGCCTATAATCCCAGACTCAGAAGGCTAAGGCAGGAGGGTCGCTGAGGCTAGCCTGGGCTGCATAATGAGACTCTGTCTTTAAAAAATAAAAAATACACATATACATACATAGTATTTATATGTATGGTTGCAGTTTCGTTACTTATTCAGCCTGATCCACCGTCCTGTTGAACAACAAACCCTTCAGGCCAGCTCACACGGGAACTGTCTTCATGGCAGAGGAAATGGAGTGGCTACATGGGTTCAAAGTATCTGGATGTGTCCCTTGCAAAGGAGGCCTCACAAGTCCCTTTTCTAACTTCTAGTGGTGGTTCCAGCTCTGGTTCAGTAAATAAAAATATTTTTTTAAACTGTATTTATGTATGTATGTATGTATCTTATGGCTGGCTCAGCCTGACCTGGGGATAGGGCTGGCGCAGCATGTGGTGCCAGGGATCGAACCACGGTCCCTGCGGTTGCCTAAGCTTGCCTAAGCAGGTACTTTAGACTGCTGAGCTATCTCACCGGCCCCTAAAATAATTATTTTGACCTCTGAGCTCCTCAGCTTTGGGTGGTATCCACATTTGCCCCTTCCTGTTTTTTTGCTTCTTTATTCAGGAAGGAATCCTAGGAGCCTAAAGGTTGGAGTTCTTTTTTCCTAGCTATACTTCTCTGCCCTTTTTTATCTGACATCCCTCTCTCCCTCCCTCTTCTCTGTCTCCTTCCTTTTCACTTTTAGTTTACCCTTGGTGGATTTGAGCATCTGCAGACTCTCAAGATACAGAAGCGGTCAGAACTGGGCCTGCCTCCATTGGCTGAGGACAGTATCCAGGTGGTGAAGAGCATGCGCGCTGCTTCACCACCCTCCTACACTCTTGACTTGGGGGAGTCTCAACTGGCACCACCACCCTCCAAGCTACGAGGTCGCCGTGGTTCTCGAAGGGTATGGACTAAAACAGGCTGGTGTGATACTTGCTGACCCAAAAATCAAGATTTTAAGCTACTCTTGCCGGGCGTGGTAGCACATGCCTGTAATCCCAGCACTTGGGAGGCTGAGGCAGGAGGATCAATGTGAGTTCGAGACCAGCTTGGGCTACAAAAGTGGGCTCAAGGCCAGCCTGAACTGCATAGCAAGACCCTGTCTCAAAAGGATTAAAAAAAAAAAAGGTTTTAAGCTACTCTATCATAGGAAAGGGCAGTAAACAACACAGCTCATTCTGACCCAGAATGGTCCTGTGACCAGTCTGAAGTCTTTAAGCAATGGTCCGTCAACCTGACAGGCTCCTGATTGAACCCTGATTGAACACTGTGACCGCAATATCATATAGCCGTGTCTTTGGGGGTCACTGGTCTGGACCTCAGAGACTGAACATCCTAAACATCAGAGCAGAACTCTGAGAATGGACTCCCAGCAAATCCATGTCCCTAGGGTGTGTGTGTGTGACATTTTACCTTTTTCTTTCTGTCTCCCATTCTTTTCCTTTTCCTTTTTCTCTTATTTTTAACTTTACCATTTTCACAAGGTTTACTTTAAGCTAGCATACTCTTATCTGACCCTGGAGCTACAAGTTTACATTTAATAGATAACTGCTTAGGTTCTAGGTATAGGTTGCAGTTCTGAAAAGTTCAGAATAAGTTAAACTGAGATCTGGCCATGTTCTAGATCTCACTTGCGTGGCATTCCTGAGTTCACCAACTAAAGGTGACAGGCCAGACTGTACGCTCACTAATCCAGTCTATATCATATGCAATGTAATTTTTTAACCTTTTATTTTATAAAGCAATGCTTACTCATGTAGAAACAAAAACAAAAATGGAACAAATATAAAAATGTGGTGACGGGCCAGCGAGATGGCTCAGCGGTCGAAAGCGCCTGCTTAGGCACGCTTAGGCAACTGCAGGGACTGTAGCACCACATGCTGTGCCAGCCCCACCCCCAGGGAAGGCTGAGGCAGCTATAATAAAAAAAATTAAAATTAATTTTTTTAAAAAATGTGATGAAGAGAAAAGAAAAATCACTCACAATCTTAACAACCAGAAGCAGTGACTGTTAACTTTTTGGCCTATTTCTGTCTAATCTTTTTTTCTTTCTGCAACAAGATTTAAAATTCCAAATTCACTTGCCTTTGCCTAGCAGCAGTTTTCTGACCTCTTCCTCAGTCAGCCAGCTGGTGTATGCTCACAGGAGGCAAACTAATTGAAATATTCACCTAAATAGATCATAATTAAGAAGGAAAATGCTAGCCAGGCATGGAGGCGCATGCCTGTAATCCCAGCACTTGGGAGGCTGAGGCAGGAGGATCAGTGTGAGTTCGAGACCAGTCTGGGCTACAAAAGTGAGCTCAAGGCCAGCCTGAACTACATAGTGAGACCCTGTCTCAAAAAAGACCAAAAAAAAAAGCAAAGTGCTCACCAGAAAAAAGCATCAGTGCTTTCTGAAAGTTAAGTAATGACAACTTTGGGATTATCTATGGTCTATCCCTGGTTACTGATATTGTTGCCAGATTTCTGCTTATCCTGGAATTGGAACCAGTGTGAGCTGTTAGGTCGGGATGAGAAGTGGGCTATTTTCACAGGAACTGGGTTCAGACTCCCTGTACCCTAAAATCTGGAAGCTTCTAGGTAAGTGTGGCTTCAGAAAAGGCTTCCCAAAATGAGATCTTTGCATACTTTTTCCCCCTATCCCCAGCAACTCCTCACTAAGCAGGACAGCCTGGATATTTACAATGAAAGGGATCTCTTCAAGACTGAGGAGCCAGCCACAGAGGAGGAAGAGGAGTCTTCTAGCGATGGAGAACGTACCTTGGATGGAGAGTTAGATCTGCTAGAGCAAGACCCTCTGGTGCCACCTCCACCCTCACAGGCACCTCTCTCTGCTGAGAGAGTGACCTTTCCCAAAGGTTTGCCTTGGGCCCCAAAAGTCAGGTAGGTTTAATAATAACTGAACTCCACTCTCTAGGGCTTTCATCACTAAAGGCCCAGAATAATATAGCCTTGCCTTCAGTCTCATTGAGCTGGGCTGGCAGTCAGAAGTCATGGGTTTGACATTCTCTGTTGACTGCTGTCTTCCCTCATTGCTCCAGTCTACGATTAGAGGAGCCCAGCCCAGAAAAGTTTGTCTCACAGTTTGCTTTTCTTCCCTTCTCTGCGATCTTGCCGTCATCCTCTCAGACAGAAGGACATTGAACATTTCCTGGAGATGAGCAGAAACAAGTTCATTGGATTCACCCTGGGGCAGTAAGTGATTGGATGGTCAAAACTGGCCATGAGAAGGATGGCCACTGGCACTCAAGGGAACAGGTTGTGTACCATGAGGGCTATTATCAAATAGTCATAGTGCAACCTAGAGCCAAGGGCTACAGTGATGACTCTGGGTTCTTTACATGGAATTCATTCCTTGAGTTCCTTCCAGTGTCTTCAAAGAACTTTTGTTTTAGAGCCAAATATAGGATCTTGAGCAGCAAGTTACTTTCTTCTTGGGCCTCAATTTCCTCATGAAAATGTTGTATAAAGAAGAGACATAATCAGAACTGATCCAATCTCCCATCTCTCTACCATCATGAATTCTTCCCACTGGCCTTTATAAAACATAGAAGGCTTTATTATTTGGTTTTCACTGTTAAAAACTTTGTTGGGGCTTGGTTTATTGAACACATTTGTAGTCCCAGCTACTCAGGAGGCTGAAGTGGGAGGACTCTTTTGAGTGTGAGGCCAGGCTGGGCAATTTAGTGAGAACCCCCCATTTCAAAAAAGTAAAAAATCACAGTGTCACTGGGCTACATATATTCTTTTCAGTAGGAAACTATTACTCCCAGACCAAGTGAGTCTCCAAAGAAACTTTAGAAATCTAATTCTTAGTAAATACTTTGATATAGCATTGTTATTTTTGAGTCCTAAAGCAAGATGTGGGACCTAGAGGCTTACCAAGGAAGAGCACCAGTGCTTAGATGCTCAGAATGAATGGTGTGGTCCCTGTGACTGCAGGGTGTGTGGGTAATTTTCTGCTCTTTTGAGACTCCTCACTGATGTTTCTGCCTTTCTCAGGGACACAGATACCTTGGTGGGATTGCCCAGACCCATCCATGAGAGTGTGAAGACACTAAAGCAGGTGACCAGGGTGGGCTGCTGGAATAGGGAGACATCGAGGCAAGTAAGGCTACTATGTCTTAGATACTGAGTGGAACTCTTCTATTAGACACATCTAGGAAATTCTACACTTGCCTGCAAGCCTGGCTTTTGGCCAAATAGGAAAAATCAGGTCTCTTTCTACTTACCTAGTTGCCTACATTCACATAGCTGAAAAAGTTTTCATTTGTTGCTCTCATTCTTCTTCCCTCTTTCCCTTCTTCTCTCTCTCGCTTTCCACTTCTTGCTTCCTTTCATTTCACTTCTCTCTGCCCATAGATCCGTTAATGTCCAAAGACCCAGGATAGAGTAGGAGTCTGCTCAAAAACCACTGTATGTGAACACAAAGTAGGGAAGCATCATTCTGTGCATACCTACATCAGCTCTCAGGGCAGTGGTCAGGGAAAAGCTTGGCCTTGGCTTGGCCTTGTACTTTGAAGGTAAACACTTAGAAGTGCTTTGCTTGATGCTGGTGATGTAGAGGTGAATAAGACTCCAGTCTTCAGAGAGCGTATATCTACTAGGGGAAAAGAAAGATCCGTAGCAGAACAAGGCCTCATCAGCAAGGAAGTTGAAAAGCTGGTTACACATGTGACTCTTACCCTTAGCCCTGTTGATGTCTTCTTATCTATGCCAGCACAAGTATATCTCCATCGCAGATGTGCAGATCAAGAATGAAGAGGAACTGGAGAAATGCCCCATGTCTTTGGTGAGCCAGGAGAAGGGACTGTATGCAGTGTTACTGCAGATGTGTGTGCATACACCGATTAAGTGTGCTGGGCTCTTTCCAGGTGCTGGGCAAGACCGAGTGCCTGATTTCATGCTGTTTTAAAGGTGAAATTAAAAAAAGATGAAGAAAAAAAAAAGTTGAGGAGGAAAGTAAACAGGGCTACAAGAGGATAGTAGATGTAGTGCTGAAATTTAATTTACTTTTTAAGCTGTGACAAAGTTTATTCGATGTATGTTTTCTAGAACTACTGGTTTCTGTCTAAAGATTGGGCCAGAAAAGAGGGCAAGCACTGGTCAGTCTTAAAATCAGTCAAGATGACTTGGACTAAAGTAGTAATTGAGAGAACAGGAAAGGTGGGTGAATCTGGATTATATTTTGGAGGTATAACTGACAAGACTTGCAGTTCAGTTGGATGTGGAAAACCGGCAGAAAGGAATCAAGGATAAGTACCATCTGCTAGGTGAGAGAAGTATGAGTCTCACTGTGGTCAGTTTAGATGCTTGGTAGATACCCATGCAGAGATATTTGGAAGTTATTGATCTACAGATAGTGTTAAAAGTCACAGGAGTGGCTGAGAGAATCCAGCAGGGAGTAATGGTGGAAGAAGATAGGACATAAAACAAAGTCCCCACTAACACTAGTGTATTGAACATGGGATAAGTCAGGAAAGGAGAAAGAAAAGAATAGGAAAAACACGAATGGAGACTGATATAAAACTAAGAAAGTATTTCAAGAAGAGAGTGATTCATGCATCAGGTGCTGCTGATGGATGGCACACCTTAGGAATGGCAGTGCCCACCTATTTTGGCAACATGATAAGCGGTGACATTGATAAGAGCAACAGCAGGTGAAGTGATAGGGCTGAAGGCCTAGTTTCAGTGTGTGGGAAAGGAACATCAAGAAGGGAGTGGAACAGGAAGGGGAAAATGGATGGAGTGGTGGCTGAAGGAAGAGGGTATGGGGTCAAAGGAGGGTGTCTTATAAGAGTTGCCAGGGTATTTTTATGTCCTAAAAGAACTGACTGAGAAGAGGGGCTAATTACAGAATGGTTGGCATCCACAGAGTGACAGGATTTGGGGTCCTGAGCCCAAGTGGAATGCTGGCCTCAAAGAGTAAGGCAATCAGCCTTTTTATCATTAGGCAGGCAGCTAGTCTGCTAGAGAGAAATGAGGGTACCTGTCTGCTTCTGTTTTCTCCATTAAAGTGTGTGAGTCAGAGGTAGCAATAGTTGAAGGATTGTGGAGTACGGGAGTTTGTGGCGACTTCTAGAAGGAGTTAGGGAATAGGCCTTTTAGGACGCGCGCATGCCTGTATCACCAGGCTCTGGTGAATGCTCATCTAACACTTGTATCCCGGTAAGCAGCTACTGAGTTGTGCTTAACAGAAGGGGCCCAGTTACTCCTTGCTGCCTCAGGTTCTTATGGTAGCGACCCTTACCCTGTAATAGAGGGGCCTGGAGAGAGAAGGGACTATATTGTCCAAAGGTGACAATGAAGTCTCATCAGCCACTTAAACACCCCTGACTCCTGCTTGGTTGGGGCTCATCAAGAGGACAGAGAGGGCCAGGTGTGGTGGCACATGCCTGTAATCCCAACAACATTCTGGGAGGCTAAGCAAGAGGATTGCAAAGATTGAGCCCGGCCTGGGAAACTTAACAATTTAGCAGGACACTGTCTCAAAATGAAAAATAAACAGGGCTATGGATGTAGCTCAATGCAAAAGCACAAGGCTTAATACCCTGGTCAGAAAGGAGAAAATGATGTTACTAGTGTTAATGGAGTGCATTAACACTGGAGTTGGAAAGAAACTGGTTTCTGTTGATCTAAAAGCTTCCTTGCTTATACTTCTTGTCTCCCTGGCCAGAGGTTACCTCACTCCCTTACTAACGCTACTGAGCCACCTTCCTCTTTCATTTAGAGCATTGTAGAGCTCTTTGTTGTCATCTGATTGACACCATGGGAAGTGCCGCTGTGGGGCATCTGTTCCAGCATCCCAAGGGCACCTGCAGCCTGAGTCAACCCACGTGTGTATCCGTGGTGGTCCTGTGCATGTGTCCAACAAAACAGTGATCTAACGTCTAGATGGGAGTTCTAACGCCTGATCCAGCATGTGATGTGAAAGAAGAATTCTGGATTAATTACAGATAATGGGAAAACTAGAAGCATAGATTATTGGGATTGGAAGAAACCTCAGAGATCACCTAGACCAACCCTTTGATCCTATGGAAGAGGAAACTAGGACTCAGAGAAGAAAGGTCACCTGTCTAACGTCATATACCAAATCACTGACAGCTAGCATAGCAACCTAGATCTGACTAGGTTGCTTGGTGTCTTTTCATATCATCCCTTTCAGCTGACAAGATAAAGCCTTTGGTTAGCTAAAAAGCTGCCCATGCAAACTGTATGTTTCCTGCCACAGGGAGAAGAGGTGGTACCAGAAACACCATGTGAAATCCTCTACCAAGGCATGCTGTATAGTCTCCCCCAGTACATGGTAAGGAAATAGCTGGGCAAGAGCTGCCTTTCTTTGCTATGGGGAACAGAGAACTAAGAGTCACTTCAGACTCTACTATCACATGTTTGAGCTTGTTTGCTGAGCTGTAGCTACTTGAGCAAAGCATTAGAATTCTGAATTTTCCTTAGGGCTCCTCTGAAGATGCTCTTCTCCTTTGGAAAGGATAGAGAATAAAGTGAGTTCTATGTCAGATGCATTAGGAGCCCTTTTAGGGAAGTAGAGGTCTTTTGAGATCTCTGTTGTCTGTCATGTCCTCTGTAGCACTGGTCTGGAAGCAGTAACAATGCTGATGGTTAGGATCAAAGGAAGAAAAATATGAGGAAGGCTGGACTTAGCCCTTCCACTCTGCTCCTTCCATCCTCCCCTTTGGAATGAAATAGCCTAGGAGTTCCCTTCTGACTTCCTCCTTAGCCTCACAGGACTGGACACCTATTTGAACTTCTGGGTTCCAATGAATTTAATTTTTAATTTTCTACTTCTCAGATTGCTCTGCTTAAGATTCTGCTAGCTGCAGCTCCCACCTCCAAGGCTAAGACCGACTCTATCAATATACTGGCAGATGTCCTGCCTGAGGAGATGCCGTGAGTGCTTCCACTGTGGCTCTGCTGGATGCCAGTGCGTGGTCCACAGGACCTCTTCATCCCACTAGCCCTTGATAACACTTCTAGGAATTGTCTTCAAAGAGATCTACCCTTTCCTACCACTATTCCTTTTTCCCTGCAGTGGCCTCTACTGTGGTCTTTTTAGCTTAGGACTGAGGGTCCAGAAAGGACCCCTGAGTATGTTGGTGGGCATTGCCAAGGGACAAATACTCCAAAGACAGTAGTGGAGTTTCTGTCCAGGCAGGTTCGTAAGTGGTAAGTCTGGAGATTTCCCTATTTAGATTTCCTAAGTTCTGACTCTTGTGTGCCTGCTGTCTAACCCAAATACTGGGTCCTCGTAGGCCTCCCTCCAAGGCCACCTTCTGCACTAACAATTCCTCTCTCCCTTGTAGCATCACTGTTCTGCAGAGCATGAAGCTGGGCATCGATGTGAACAGACACAAGGAGATCATCGTAAAGAGTATCTCTGCTCTGCTCCTTCTACTCCTCAAGCACTTCAAACTCAACCATATATACCAGGTAGGACTCCAGGAGCATTTCCCTGGAGTGTTCTCCCACCTTAGGGGGAGGCAAGGATCCTTGTAGTCTGAGCACCTTCCAGCCTTTACTTTGTCCTCAGAGAATCTAGCTACTTGTTTAGTGAGCTTGAGGTGGGAATATGCAGTGGAATATAGAGAACTGCTTAGAAAAGTGCAGTATCTGTGCGCTAGGTAAGTTTGTCTAGAGTCATGAATAAGAATTCTTAGAAATATGCCCAGTTTTGAAACAATGCCAAGTCAGAATTCAAACATTCTCCCAAGCTGCGTGTGGTGGCATGTGCCTGTAATCCTAGCTCTCTGGGAGGCTGAGGCAGGAGGATCACATATTTTTAACTCAGCCTGGGCAATTTATCAATTTAGTGAGATTCTGTCTCAAAATAAAAACTTAAAATTAAAAAAAGGGTCTTGGAATATAGCTCATCTGAAGGCACTGGGATCAATCCCCAGTACTTGAAAAACACAACAAAATTCCACCAAAAAAAAAGCAAGATATATTGACCAAACTTTTCATATGAAGCACTCTTCTGACATTTTAGGTATAATTCTTTTTTTTTTTTTTTTTTTAATAGTTTTATTTATTTATTTATTTTTATTTGTTTATTTATTTATTTTATGGCTGGCTCAGCCTGCCCTGGTGGTGGGGCTGGCGCAGCATGTGGTGCTGGGGATCGAACTGCAGTCCCTGCAGTTGCCTGAGCCTTCCTAAGCAGGCACTTTAGACTACTGAACCATCTCGCCGGCCCTAGGTATAATTGTGATAAAATTTAGTTCTGGCTTTTAAGGGTCCTGAAGTCTTATAAAGGTTACAGATACATAAACAGTCAACTGTAGAGCATAAGTGCTGTGATGCAGGTAAGTACTGGCTGCTATGGAAACACCTAATATGATTTGAGGTAGAGAAGAAATGACTTCTAGCCTGAGACCTAAAGAAACAGATGTTAGCCAGGATATGGAGTTGATGGGTGGAGGACAGGAAGCAATTCAAGTGGAAAAGCTAGCATGTGACAGTCCAGAGCAGGGAAAGTACTTTTGGAAACTGTAATTAAATGTTGCTAGAGTTGTGCCTGGAGTTGGGGGGAAGGAGAAAGCCTGCTGCTGATACCTGGAGCTACAGGGGTGAGCAGGGAGCCCATTTTAATGTGATAGCACATGGCTACTGAGTACCTGTAACGTGCCTGACACCCCATTAAACTTGTGTAGGGCCTCATTTAATTCTCTTTACAAGATAGCTTTTATTTTATTCCTTTTTTATGGATGAGGAAGCTAAGGTTAAGAGAAGTTGAGACTCTACTTTGCTTTCCCACTATGTCACTGTTTGGCCTTGTTAAGGAGTTTGGACTTGGTCCTATAGGCAGTCCCAAAATATAGTGATAGGACAGGAGCAGAGAGCAGATGCTTCCTGTCTGTGGGGAGGCCACAGGAAGGAGAGGAAGCCTACTCATTACTGCCCAGAGGCTTTGCCTCTTTTCTCCTCCTGTATCGATTGACCATTTATACTTCTTTAGAAAGTGTATATTCATTTTAGCTGCCCATTTTTTTATCTGATCTTTTAGTTGGGGGAGTCTATTTTTTTTTTTTATTTTTTATGTATTCTAAATGTTATTCGTCTGTGTGATAAATAGCTGGCAAAAGTTTTCTCTAATTCTGTAGAGTATCTCTTCACTCTGTTGGCATTCCTTTGCTGTGCAGGAACTCTCTAATTTGACATGATTCTATTGCTGATTGTTGGTATTATTTCTTGTGCCAGCCCATTTTTCTTCTAAGGAGTCTGAACCAGGTTTGATGACCAGTTACCCCACTGGATCTTCCCAGATAAAAAACCACATCCTGACTCGGGAGAGCCAATGGAGTCCCCATGCTCTGGTGTTTATGCTATCAAAGACATCTTGGACTTCTCAGTGTCTGTTAGCTGAAGGGCTCTTTTTCCCTCATTTGTTGAAATACTGGTAGTCTAAGCGCTAGGACAGTGTGCTACACCAGGCAGACAAGCTGGAGCCCACATTGCAGTGGGGCATTTGCCTACTGTGTCCTGCCTTCATCCTGTCCGAGTGATGCCAGCAGTTGACTGGAGTGAGCTGCACCTGTCCCTGATCTATCAATCACAGTGGGAACATTATGAGCCAGAGCTTTGGTATGGAAAGCAGATCTCTCAGGGAGCCTTCTTTTCCTGTTGAGCTTAGGAACAAATCTCACAGCAATTCCTTCTAAATTTTTTTTTTTAAAAATAATTTTGCTATGTAGTCCAGGCTAGCTTTGAACTCATGTCAATGCTCCTGCCTCAACTTCCTGAGTGCTAAGACTACAGACACGCACCACTATGCCTGACTCCTTGTATTCATTTGGAATGTATTTTTCTTTCTGGCTTGCATTCTTTTCAGGAGCATATAATGTACAATCTGAATAGATTATCCCCCTCATTGTAGGATGGGCTGGCTGAATATGAATGTCCCATTTCAGAAACTAATAACACTAGTGGATAGTGGGTATTCTTGGGAATGAATATTAGATTTGTGATTCTCTCTTTTCATGTACATCCTGTTTCCTCTCAAATAAGCATTTCTTTCTGCTTTGATCTTTTAATTCAGTTTGAATATATATCACAACATTTGGTATTTGCCAACTGCATTCCGTTGATCCTAAAGTTCTTCAATCAAAATATCTTGTCCTACATTACTGCCAAAAACAGGTATGGACTCTAGATGAGTTTATTTCAGTGGGCTTCTTTTTGGTTATTGAGAAATTATGTTTCTGCACCTGGTGTCTCGTCTCTCTCTTTTTTTTTTTTTTTTGTCTTTTTGAGACAAGGCTGACCTGGAGCTCACTTTTGTAGCCCAGGCTGGTCTCAAACTCACACTGATCCTCTTGCCTCAACCTCCCAAGTGCTGGGATTACAGGTTTTTTGTCTTTTTGAGACTAGAGTCTCATTATACAGTTCAGTCAGACCTTGAGCTAACTTTGTAGCCCAGGCTAGCCGGCTGGTCTTGAACTGCCAACAGTGCCCCTGCTTCAGCCTCCTGAGTGTTGGGATTATAGCCTGCAATACTACATCCAAGTAATTTTAACAGTTTTAAAACTGAACAGTGCTATTACTTATAGAAATAGATTCTATAAGTAATTTCTATATTACTTATAGAAATTTCTGTGATGAAAGTCCTCTTGCAAAAGGACCCAGGAGATTTTATTGTTGCAAAGCAATCTGCTTGTCTGACCAGTGCTACTCTCAGTCTAAATTATAAATTGAAATTCTTACAGTTACATTGCTTTGTAAAGTATAAAATGTTATACAAAAATATCATACAAAATCTGGCTAATGGTAAGTAGAGCTTTTCTTAG
>PVKN010014556.1:10000-19089 GCA_004027915.1 Capromys pilorides | reverse complement strand
GATGAGTAGAGTGGGCAGGTAAAAATCTATGTTTCTGAGATAGAGTAGTTCTTAGCTGTATCTCCTCTTGGCTGATTAGAATAAAAAATTGAAACAAAGTTCAAAATTCACTGACCCACTAGGAAGTACTTCATTGTATGATTATTCATGGGTGCAAAGTGCTCTGTGGAAGTTTGAGGATAGTCAATGAACAAATATCTATTTGATGCCTATAAACTAGACCTTCATGGGCTCTTTTAAAAATTGTAGACTAGACAGGGTGTTCCACTAGTCAAAACTAAGAGTGCAGCAAAGGTACCAGTAATTCATCTGACTTACATAGTGAGAAAAAGGCAAAAAAGAATGAGAGTAGAACTCTCAAAGCAGAAAAGGAAGCTGTAGGAAGTAGTTTTCTTTAGAAAGAACATGTTGGCCTAACATATTTTCTGTGGCTCAGGAGTGAATGGCCAACTAAAGATCAAAGATGGGTCACGTGCTGGGGAGATAGCTGAGTGACATAAGCATCTGGCTGGCAAGTGCAAAGTCCTGAGTTTGATCCCTGGTACTGAAAAAAACAAAGCCATATAAAAATCAAAGATGGGTTATGTGAGGATACAAATGATCTCGTCTTAAGTCAGCTTTCTATTACTGTAACAAAATGCCTGAGATAGTCAATTTAATGAAAGGAAAGTTTTATGTTGGCTCATAGTTTTGTAAGTTTCAGCTCATGGTCAGTTGACTTTGCTGCTTTTGAGCATGTAGTGAGGCAGAATATGCTAGAGGAGAGCATGGGGTAGAGTAAGTTTCTCACCTTATGCTGGCCAGGAACAAAAAGACAGCAAGAGCAAGAGACCAGCATCCAACTTCTCCTTTGCAACTTTCCACTAGGTCCCACCTCTTAAGGTGTCCTCCATCACTTTCCAATATGCTAAGTTGAGGCCCAAGCCTTTCAGGAGATACTCTGGATCCAAACTAAGCAGGTTCTTTGATTTACCTTTGGCATTAGGGGAAAGATTTATTATCTAACTCTTATACAAGTCATTATATCTGTGGGTTTAAAATTAGAAGATGTTGTTATGGCTCAGGAGTTCCAACAGCATTCTTATTCTTAATTTCCTTCCTCCTTAAAAGGACTAAAGCTATTTGGGGATAGAAAGGTATCTGTTGAAAGGCAGCTGGTGCTCACTCTGGAGTTACTGTAAAGAAAGAACATTGCATCACTGGTGCTATATCTTTTTATCCTCCTCAGCAGGAGAATGAACTTTTCAGCATTCGCTGAGGAGTAAAATAAGGAAGCGGGGACACAACAGACAGAGTCCTGGTTTACTGCTCACCACCTGTACGGCTCTGACCACTCACTAGCTGTGCAATTAATTCCCACATGTGCCAAGTGCATATACAGTGCTTGTCCTTGGCCTTACACGTTTATCACTCTGACTGAACAGTGAGAGACACAGGGATATGTTCTGAAGTCTCCCCACCTCTCTACCTGCTTATGCTTGGATCTCACCACTCAGGATTAAAACAATAATAAAAAAAATATACAAAGACTTGAAAATCACATGTTATCTGAAGTAAAAGTAAAAGCATTTCCTTGTATAACTATATATAATAGTAATATACATCAAAGATACCTAAGGAAAAAGGTGGGCCTCTGTTAATTATCAGAGAACTACTTCATTTTGGTCAATGTAATTCATGAATGCTGTATTTTCACAGTGCAAACTGGTGCCGGGTTAGGTTTGGTCATTCTAAAATCTCAAGTCTCAGTAGTTCACCATTTTTGACCATTGAGACAGGTGAATATTAACCTCATGGCTTTGGCCTTGTAAATTAAAGAGGTCCAACTAACAAGTATTTTTTTTTAGAAAGAAACATATGGAAAGTATGTTCCTCCAACACATTTGGCCATCCCTTCCCACATATTTTTCAAGGAGGAAAACACTCAGATGGGACTGATTCATGGTTAATATTTTTAACAAAATATATTTAAATCCCTCTGAGTGCCCCCCTTTGCTCTTTATTTGTATAACTATGTTACAATAATGTATATGCCTGTAAGGTAACAACACTAGGGTTGGGTAAGAATGCTTCACAAATGGCAAGAGGTGCTAAATGGCATTTTACTTTCCAGATGTGTATCAGAAAACAGGGATTGTTAAAGTAGCCCTTTCTGATCACCATGTTAAAACAATAGAGGATAAAAAGTGGACAAGTGAAACCTGGGCTCTACTCCTGCGGGCGGGGATATTTCAATTTTTTTTTTTTGTTTTATTTGTTGAGGTCTCCCTTTCCTTTACTTAATGTACACAGCCAAGTTATTTCACACTGCCACCAAGCAGTAGCTTTTTAAATGATTCAGGAAAGTAGAGCTTTCATTTAGGTTTGTGCCCTCCAGTCTGTTTATACTGGTCGATACACTTGTCTGAAAAATATAATGGATTAGCACATCATTCAACAAGCTAGTCAGAAGGCAAGCTCAAGGCGACAGACACCAAAAAGTAAATTACAGTCAGTAGTAGGGGTAGGCCATGCCTAGAGCTAGGAAACATCGTATCAGCACAAAACCTGTATTCTCAGAGAATGGTGGTGGAACTGAAAGGGATGAAAAATTTACACCCAAATATAATAAAACAATCAGCTCTACAAATTCATATGGTACTATAAACTGTGTGGTTTATGATGCTGAATGTGAAAGGAATCTGGCGCTACACCGTCCCACATATTATAACCTCAGCTGGAACCAGGCATGGGTGGCATTTGTTTCATTTAATAGGCCCACTTTTGCAAGCAGGCATAGATCATGGCTTGCTTAAATATTTGCAAAATGCCAGTTCACTATAGGTTTGTCCTTGGCAATCTAAGGGCTCTGAGAGGACTAAAAGGGGCATGGAGAGGTAAAGTGAACAGGTTTTTTTCTTTCACAGTGTCCTCTCTCCCTTTTCAGTTTTTCTTCTAATTTTCTTCCTTTCATTTTCCATTTTACAAGAACTAAAAATCAATCCTGGGATGCATTTTCAAAACCTCAAATCTTTATGCTCTATGTCATATACTTGAACATGGACCAAATCATCACTAAGGGAGATGTAATACAACTAGTAAATATTAAACACTGGCAGCTAAAAACAAGAATTAGAAATGGATATCAAAATCCTGAAAAAAGTTTGTGAAAATTTCACCATAAACTCCAAATAAGAAATGGATTGCTTCACTTACTATGAGCTTCCTGAAGGACTGTGTTGTTCATTCTGTTCTTACACAGTCTACCCCCACAAGATTATTCTTTTTATCAATTTTGACCTGATCATATAGCGAGGCAAATGAAGAAGAAAAGGAATGTGAAAGCCATAGCATTTGGATAAATAACAAGGACACAGTACCAGACTCAGATGTGCCTTTCAGATGTGATTGAAAGGCAACAGAAGAGGAAGAAAGCCCACAACTTCCAAGTTCAACAAAGTATAGAAAATACTTTCTTCATTTCTCCCCCTTTGTTACACAGTTTTTCAGATTGTGGAAATGATGAATGCTGTGCTTGTATCTTGGACTCTCTCATGATCTTAGCAGACTCGACTGTCAGTGCACAGTGGACAGGTCTCCGGCAGCGGAATGCATTGTGATGGCGAATGAGCTACATTAAATGATATCAGGTGGCATGAAGTGCTGATCCCTAGTGGAGTCTATCACTCCCCCTAGAATGCCTGAGGATTTTGTCTCACAGGAAGTCATTCCATTAGGATTCTCTTGGGTTTAGTCTAGCCCTGGTCTTTCCTGCTTCTTTGGTTCTTCTCAAGGAATTATTATCTAGATTACTCTCTGACATTCATGCTCATCTTCTGTACTATCTTCTCTTCCTCTGTCTGTGAGTAACTGGGGATTTTCTCAGGATTACCTTCTCAGTAGCCTTCCATTTGGGCAGCCTTCTCACCTCCCTCTGGAACTGCAATTTGCCCTTGATATTCCTCCTGAATCCCTCCCAATTCAAGTACAATATACATGCCAGCTACTTCCCAAATTGCAACTTAAAAAAAGTTATTTGATACAGGGTTCAGACTCATTGTGATCCTCCTGTCTCAGCCTACCCAGCACTGGGATTATAGGCATGTGCCACCATGCCCGGATACAGTGCCTGGCGTGGTGCTACCAGGGTTCAACCCAGGTCCCTGCATTTGCCAGGCAGGTGCTTACTGTCAAGTTATTTCCCCAGCCCCCAAATGCAACTTTAAACCCCAAACTCCTTTCTTTTTATTTCATGTATTTGGCACTGGGTCTCACTATGCATCTGGGACTTGTAGTGATCCTCCGGTTTTCAGCCTCCCCAGTGCTGGGATTGCAGGTGTGTACCATCATGCCGGGACTCAGTGCCAACTCTGTGCACCTGTGAGTGGGGCTGGCATGGCACATGGTATCGGGTAACTGAACCCCATTCCCTGTGATTGCTTATGCAGGTGCTTAGTTCACTGAGCTATCTCACTGGCCCTCAACCTACTTCTTGAGTGCTGTCCATTTAACAGATGTCCTGCAAGCTTCTCAAATGCTACATGTCCCAATTCAAACTAAAAATGTACTTTCTTTCTGCTTCTCACTCAATGGATCAGGCCATTGACCTTACCTGCAAAAGGTCTTTCAAATCCATGCCTTCCTGTGTTTCTCCTGGGATGTCCAGCTCTAATCTCACTCCATGTCTTTTAACTGGTGGTTGCCACCTATCCAATTTTTCCCCCCTCTGGTCTAACTTTTTATTGTTTTCTGAAGCACTGATTGAGTATTGCACTTTTCCCTTTAAAGCACAGAACTCTAAAGGAGAAAGTCCAGTTTCCTAGCTTACTGACATCCTTTCCAGTTTGCTCCTGCCCTAATTTTTCAGGCTCATTTCTAGGTACAAGAGCTCACCTGGCACATGTGCATTCCTGTCTCAGATGCCTTTTGTACATGGACAATGTTCATTAAGGTCTGACCCAAAATGCCATTTCTTTGACAAATCCTTTACAGACTTCTCTAGGCAGAGTCAGTCATATATGTTCTCTGTTTCCTAGAGTTTCAGTCCATCTCTCCATTATAATGCAAGACACATTTGAGTCCTACTATGGGTAAGTCATTCTAGTTTGTCTGCAATGTGGAAGGAATTTTGAAGCACTAAGTTCCTGAAAGCAGGATTATGTTTTGCCTTAGTAACTTCGTTTTCTAGTGTATTTAGGCATATGAAGGTCATCACTAAATTATTGGCACAATGCACACATGCATGAACACCTATTAAGTGTGGGGAAGAGTGTTAGTGGATTCTGATTTATACCTGTATTATTGACTGTCAGTCCCTGGTACTGAATCTGGAAATATTTTATAACAGTGCTGAATATCAGAATTTTCAGATGTACCCAGTATCTTTCAAAGTTTTTAGAAGTTCATTTATTGTGACTACTTTTTTTTGTTGTTGTTGTTGTTTCTGAACAGGATGCTTAATTACTCCAAGTTCTAAGTTCCGGTTTTCCTGCTTGCTCTCCATCCCTCCTTCTCTTGCTCTATCTTCCCCTTCCCTTTTTCTCTCCCTTTGTGGCACTAGACATTGAGCATAGAGCCTTAAGTATACTGAGCAGGTACTTAGCCATTAAGCTCTATCTCCAGATCTTTGTACATTTTAATTAGATAGGGTCTCACTAAATTGACCAGGGTGACCTAGAACTTAAAATCTTCCTTGTCTCAGACTCCTGGGAGGATCAGCTAGCTGGAATCACAGGCTTATGCACCATGTCCAGAAGTTTCAGTTTCCCTTAACTTGAGTGGGTTAAAACTGAATACTAATTACCTGAAATTGTCCAGAGCAGCTAGAAACAATGGTTGACTTCAGAGTGGAATGGAGTAAGATTAAGTGCTAGCTCTGTCACCTTCTAGTGCTACAGCCTCTATGCCTCATTCTTCTTATCTATAATATGGGACTGTAACTGTACCTAAGAATACCATTATTTCTTAAGTTAACATAAAATTTTTAAAATAATGGATAGTTTAATAAATGTTAGTTATATTAGCTATTTTTATAGCTAATATATATTAGCTAATATATATATATATACATATATATATATATATATATATATATATATATATCCATTGAGGCTATAAATATGAAGTGAGAGATATAAATAACAGAGAAGACATCAAGAAAGCACAGGTCAATCCTCAGATAATAATAGATCTCAGAATTGTTTATACTTTTATGTATTTTGAATGTATTTCCTGCTTTTTAAAATCCTCACTCTATAAAGATTTGGGAAATGTAATAAATATGAATTGACTATGTTTAAAAGCATGGAGTCAACAAAATCAGTACTTAATCTCAAAAATGAAATAACTTCATTAAAAAGGAAGTCTGTCTGTCCTTTGCATTAGCTCAGAATAAAAGGGTAACGACAAGGTATCTGCGAGAACTACAGTTATTGACATCACTGACCTATAAACATATCCCCTTCAGCATGATATACAGCACTTCAGTACCCTTGTTTTTATATAATTGCTATTACAAAAAGCCTTTCAATTTCGAGTGCTCAAACGAGAGCAATTCATACTTCAGATAATCTGCCAACGAGGAAAACTAATTTCAAAATATTTGATCATAAAAGTTGTCCTCAGCTTCTATAGAGATAATTTAGTCAAATAATATCAGATAATCTGGAAGCAGTCGTTGTAGGAAATTGCTAGGGACTCCATCTAAGCAGCCTCCATTTGCACTTATATAAATGTACTGAAAGTGTAGGAGACTTTGACAGCCTGCCATATGTGATTTCATTCCATAGCCTACCTCCTTTACCATCAAAAGTTATATCCTTTGAAGCATCGCCAGAATTACTTTACCCCAGTAGATATGCAAGATGTGCCCTTTAAAAGCCATATCATTTCTTTTCTGACTAGTTCAGGGTAGCATCTGCTCAACTAAATTCCTTTGAAGGTTAAAAATAAAATGCCTACTTCTTCCAGGCTCTCCTCCCCCAGTGTTGAGTAAATTGCAGAGAGCACACATTTTAAAGAAGGAGCCTGTGAAATCGAAATCACCCCTTCATTTCACACTTAAGAGAAATTAAGATGCAAGCTGCTTGACTGATTAGGAGCGGAGACAAGACCCAAACCAGGTGTCCTGGGTCCCAAGGCTAGGCTCTATTTCCTGCTTTTCCAAAGACTGAATATCTAACTGACAAAAAAAGATCCAGCCAGAA
This sequence comes from Capromys pilorides, assembly GCA_004027915.1. Lineage (NCBI taxonomy): Eukaryota > Metazoa > Chordata > Mammalia > Rodentia > Capromyidae > Capromys > Capromys pilorides. The sequence goes on along the minus strand of PVKN010014556.1, from coordinate 11,905 downwards.
ACTGACAATAGAAAACACCACCAACAGAGTGTCTTAATTTTATAAACAGAAATGAATGCTTGCATTTCATCTCCAGGAAACATTTGCTTTTTAGAAAGAGTCACGCTTGGCACTGTCTCTCCTCAGTACTGCTGACAGTTGCAGTCAGTTATTACACTGTTGTGACTTGGAAGCTGAGGCCTCCAAACAGCTCAAAATTAGCAACATCGTGATTCAGGATTGTCTATTTTCCCCTCAGCTCGCTAATCTATGCTTCTTTTATAATTATTTTAAAAGGCACTATCTGATTTCCTGAGCACCGCCCCAGGTGTTCTTGGTGATAATGAATGGATAAACATATCATCCAGTGTCACAGAGCAGTTGTGACATTTTAGAAATATCTTCAGTTTGACTCTTCTAATTTCAAATGTATGTTACATCCACGACTGCACGGCTGTGCTTTTACTAAAGAGCTGAGTCCTAGTAATTGCACTATTTACTTGTCTGGCCAAGAGAAAAAGTTTTGAAATGTAGTTGAATGACATTTTCCTTTCTTGGTCTTTGCAAACCCTGCACTGTCAATTTTAATTCATGAACTAGAAAAATTATAGTTTTCAAAAATTATTGTTTCAGAGGATTGGTGCCTAGTCTCATCTCTTATTTTCCTAAATGTGCATGTTCTGGCCTCAGGAAAGGCTTTTCTCATATACACAAATATGCAGACAAGACACCAGAGGCTAGCAAAACCTGTGCTACACAGTGTCTTACAAACCTATGCTCTGAAGTGCTCCTGGACCACTAGAATTCTCCAGAGTGAAAACATGGTCATGTTTGTCTCCTTTGGATGACCAAGTTGAAAAAGCAGTCCCATGATCCTTGGAAACTGATGACAAAGGAACCTCTGTGCTTATAAGGAGGGGTGAGTCCTGGACAACATTAGTTTGCCACTGGAATGTCAATTCCCGTAGGCATTTTGTTTTGTTTTTATAATCCTGGAAACGTAAGTCAGGGCTTTCACACTGAAATACATTCTCAGACAGGATCTCACTAAATTTCTTAGGCTTGACTTAAATTTGCAGTCCTCCTGCCTCAGCCTACCACCACAGCTATGTTCCACCATGCCCACCTAGCTCCATTGTTATTTCTGGTGGATCTTAAAGTGGAGTGCTGCTAAACACCTTAGTTTTTGTGCCTCTCTTTTTACCACTTTTGACTTCATTAATTAGATGGTAATTTTTCATATAGGCATCCATGAATGATACTCAACATCTGAGTACCAATATTATTCTTTGTAATAAGAATAATATCTTATTTAGTTACTCTGTAGTTTTGCTAAGATCCACACTTCTTAACACAAAGTAAACCTGTACATTTCATGGGAAAGAACTACATCAGAAGCAATACTAATACTCCTATTATTGGAAACAGCTCTTTCTGTTCTATATACAGCCAAGCACACTTTGTACAAATGATTTTTTTCTTATCTACTAGTAAACACCCAGTCTGGTAGGAATTTTGATTAGCCAGATTTAAACATTGAGTAAAGTACAGTAGGAACAAACACCTGAAAGTCAAGACTGCAGCATGATAATATAAATCAGAAATCTGTGAAACCAACCCTAATGCATGTGCCCCTTTAAAGCTTAGATTTTTTTTTTTTCCTGAGAACCAGTTGTCTTTTGTTTCCAGGGCAAAGCAGTGCCGAAAGGGCTTGTTTGTGGCCCCTAAACAATGTTTCATTAGGGAAAGAAAGTGAAAAAGGAGGTTTATTAGTATCAATTTTGCTTCTCTAAAACTGAGACAAAACATTGAATGGCATGTGTGAGTCTTTATCTGATGATCAAATGACATACTTCTGAGATTTACCCAATGCCATCCTCAGTCCATAGTTGTTCATTACCTGATTACCTGGGCTGAGGGTCTCAA
>PVKN010014556.1:0-7500 GCA_004027915.1 Capromys pilorides | reverse complement strand
ATAACATAAGAATTAAGACAGTTTTAGAGGATTTCTGTGTCAAAATTATGCAAATAAAGGGAGGAAAAAATCTGGTTAATTTTTTTTTTTCCTAGTCTGACTAGGATGACAATTTTAGGAGAACATTAGAGGATTTTTCTACTTCCCCTCATAAACAGAACGTTGCCACTATAGATTATCACCTAGGAACTATGCGAACTAAAAGGCAATAAGGGCTTTGACAAAGATACAGAGCACAGAGCCGTATTCCTGAGTCTGGCTTATTCATAATTATGGATGAAATAAAAGAGTCATGTTTGCCTGTTTGGGAGGGTGGGGTGGCAGGAAAAGGGGAACAGCGAACAGTTCAATATCTGGATCGAACAGAGGAACTTTTTCCCCCAAGGATCCTGCTGGAGGAACCTTGACATGCACAAAGTCAGAACGTAGACAAAGTTGCCCTGGTGAGAACGATAAGGTCACCCATGGGATTGCTGAGATTATCTCTGTCAAGCACTCGGACAGCATGCAGTCAAATGATGCATCATGCAGTCATTTTCGGGGGGGAAAAATCAATTTCTTCACCAGGTCGCTATTTGCTTTTCAAAGTGCCCTTGTAGGCCTTCACCACCAAGCATTTATCAATTTAAATGTTGTAAATTGATAATGTGCCACTGTGCCTTGTACTGTTTCTGAATTATTTTGATACTTATATTTTCTCAATAGTCTCCAAATCCTCAGAGCTTCCACATTCAAAAGGGCATTTTTCTTTGTTACATCCAGAAATGATGAACTTTTTATGATTAGTACAGGAGAAAAATGCAGACTTACACACAGGGGGTGGGGGACATATCACAAGCTGAAGAAAATTGAACATTCTTCTCCTTTTTTTAAAAAAAATTAAGCTGTGCCTATTTAGAAGGCTTTAATGGGGGGCATAAAGCAATATTTGTATCCATCTAGTAAAGGAACCCCACTTATCCTAATGCTGCATACATTTAGAAAACCAAGTATAAAAATGCTAACACTTGTCACTATCATTGCAAGCCCTTTGCTGTGCTGAAATAATAATACATTTATTTATTTATTTATTTATTTTGTTCTTATTGCAGCTCTCTAGGAAGTGATAATGCCAAGGAGTAATAACTTCTGAGGAAACTAATGTCTTCTTTTTTCACCCCAATATACAAAAAAAATATATAAATACACATATCTTTTATTCCTTTTAAGCACAGAAATGAGAGTATTAGCCACACACTAACCTCAACTTGATTTGCATTGAAAAACAGAGAATGGAAGAGTTGAGGCTTGCACTTGGAAAAGGGAAAGAAAGACGTAGCAGTTGCAAAGCATCTTTAACCTCCAGTGATTTATTGGCCCTCAGCCAAGTTATCAGGGGAATCTAATTCTTCTTTATTATTCAAATAAACCACATTTGGCACCATGGTTCCCTTTCAGAATAGCTTCACAAATAGACTGAGCTCTGTCACTTATTTGACCTTGTACTTGTGTGCTATAGCTATAATTTTATTTGCCGTTCTATATAACAAATGCAGAGAAATCTAAAATATGGAGATGAACAACAGGATAGGGGAAGGAGTTTATGGTAAATATACTTGCATGGATTAAAATAACAACAAAAGAAGAACTAAATTTAAAACAGCCATTTGCCCCCCTTCAATTTCGCCTATTTTAGCCCACATTATATCCACAACTAACCTGGACTTTTCAGCAAGCTGTCCTGAAACTAGCCAGTTTGTAACCCTGTATGTGGCTCCCTTTCTGCTGGCTTGCAATCGCAAGGAGATATCTAGTATGAAATGAGAAGGAAAGGGACTCATTACACGCAGGCAGGAAATGAGCGCAGTGTGGTGTAATTAGAACACATTTCAAACCAGGCCTCAGCTTGTGCATAGGACATTTTCCTGTAATATCACAACAACAATTAAAAAAAAAGAGAAGTGTTAAGTTTTCAATTGGCTCTGGATTTCATTTTGTTGTTCAAAGGATCCTGATCACTGGGAAACGCTGCCAGCATTGATATGAGCCAGCATCATTCGCTCTCAGGTCCCAAGAATGTTTTCAGGAGACTGGAGACCATTATTATGCACTAGTTAACTGGGACCTGTGTCCTCCATCTTTGGCAACTATAGTATTAAATTCCTAGAAGAATATGCAGGATTTGAGTGTGCGTGAAGGAAAATTGAGTTGAAACCACGCAAACTATCCAAATAACAATGCTGGGCTGGGGAGATCACTTGGTGGTCTAAGCACCTGCCTGGCAAGTGCAAGAACCTGGGTTTGATCCCTGATACAACATGCCGTGCTGGCCTCACAACCCTGGGCACACTGTGCAGGCCTCAAAACCCAGTGTGGTGGTCCCTGTCTATAATCCCAGCATTGGGGAGGCTGAGAAAGGAGGATCACCATGGGTCTGAACTGTGTAGCAACACCCTGTATCAAAACAAAACAAAACACACCCCCCAGCCAACAACAACAACAACACAATGCTATTTCAGAGGCAACAAGAGAGTGCTAATCTCAAAATGGTCTTCATCTCCACTGTAACTGAGAGGAAAGGGTGTCCTGCCAGCGTATGAGACACGACTGCCCTTCTTATATGCACCATTACCATAGTCTTGCTCTGAATGTGGACTCTGACATTTGCTTCTACAAATCAGTATGTCATTATATAATCCACATGTTAACCTCTATAGATATTTTATATGAAATTTATTTTCAGATTTCAGTTCTACAAAATTTTTGCTTTCCTTGAGAAGTACTATTTCCTTATTTTTATTTATTTTTTTTTTTTTGCATTTGGTACAATGTGTCTCACTACACAAATCCGACTCATAGTAATCCTCCTGTTTGCAGCCTCCCAAGAGCTAGGATTGCAGGCATGTGCCATGGTGCCCAGTCTCAATCACCATCTCAGCGTGCCCCGGGGTGGGGCTAGCATGGCACACTAGGGATTGAACACTGGCCGCTGCGCTCTGCCTAAGCAGGTGCTTTAGTCCGCTGAGCTATCTGGCCAGCCCTATTTCCTTATTTTTGATGTTCAATGATATTTCTGTTTTATCTTTGGTTGCCAGGAAGCTCATAGCTGAAACTGAAGTATTGTTAGACTACACATACGCTATTTTCTAAGTGTCTAGTTATATTATCCTACTCAGTGATAACTGAGTACTCATTTTTATTTATCTTTTTTCCTTTCTTGTTTGATTTTGACATTATGTTATTACATATGTTTGTTTCAAATCTTCTGTGGAAAGAGGAGGATAAAAGCTGACACATAAATATTTCTCTAAGCTTTTCATCCTATATCAAATAGAATGCTTTATATTTATCACGGAATGTCTTTTTTGGATTCTCTGGTGATTAAGCCCCTTATGTTCTGGAAGAGACTGCATAAAAGCTGGCTACATATCATCACTACATTTTCAGCATTAGGGAATCCATTCTGTTTTCTTTCTTCAATTTCACTTTTGCCAATTCCATCATGGCTCACAAATAGTGTGGTCTTCAACAGTTTTGAATACCACTAACAGGTATCAACAGTTCTTTAATCTCTATGCAAAGCAAAAATCAGGTTGCTATGAGGGCTTCTTCCCTGAAGAGAAGTCTTCCTGGTGACTGCAAACCATTTTTACACAGAAAACCAAAGCAACAGTGTCTAATTCTGCAACCTTATGCCCATTCTTAAGTGAAATCTGTCTGTCTGCGTGTCTGTCTACCCACTTTCCCAGGTAGCAAAGTCTAAGGGCAGCTGCAGGGGCTTGAATCTCACCACTGCTCTCTCCATCCTCTCTATGGCCACAGTGGTAGGGTCTGAGAGGGCTGCGGCAGCACACCTCCCAGGCCAGCTGCTCTACACGCTCAGTGGCTGCATCTCTCACCAGGCTCTACCCCAGTGCCCAGAAGTTTCCTTACTTGTTTTGCTCAAGATCCAAAAAGAGCCCTAGTTCTTTCCTGAGCATAGGCCATTTTAAAGCCACCATAATTATTTACATGCTGAAAGAAAATAAAACTGAGGAAGTAATATCTGAGAGTCAAAAATGCAGACACAGCCATCTTTTCACTAAGAAACTGACAAGCTTAGAACATTCCTCAATATTTTCACTAGGTAAACCTTCGCTGATAAGAGTCACATGTTATTTTTTTAAACTACTTATAAAGGAATGCAGGGCCAATACTTTGCAGACTCCTTAACACTATCTAGAATGTGATGGAATAATCACTTAGCCAAAGTTATAGAACGCAAGCAGAACATTTGGTTCACATTTAATTAAGGCTAAAGGGATAAAAGAGCAATGAACAACTGAATAAGTCAGAATCTGTTTTCTTTTTGTCCCAAAGAAACTCAGAAAGTGTTAGAACTTAGGGACCTGGGCCGGGGATATAGCTTGATGGCATAAGCACCTGCCTGGCAAACACAAGGTCCTGGGTTCAATCCTTGGTATCCCCCCTGAAAACAAAAACAAAAACAAAAACAAAAACAAAAAAAAACAACCCAAACCAAACAACAACAGCAGCAGCATCAACAATAACATCCTCAGGGACCTAACTTTCCTTATTAGGACTTATAACTTAATTGGCTTGGAAATTCTTTCCCCAATTTTCAACATAGATTTTTCTTTTCATGCTTTCGAATTTAAAAAAGAGTGCAACCTATCAGGTTATTTTTATATGGACCCAGAACTATCTTTATACTTTTTACTATCTTTAGCTTTATACTAAATTGGCATCTTCACAGTCTTTCTTCTGACTTACCCTCATCATCTCTGTCACGGAGTGCTGCTAGATGATAAAGCCTTGCGCTGTACACGAGACCACTTCTGACAGCATCACAAACACCCACCACGTAAGAAGGCACCACACTGCACTGCCAGGTCTAGCCCTGGGTGAGTTAAGACCCTATCGGTGCACACTCGGCGAGATGGTTCAGTGGTCTAAAGCGCCTGCTTAGGAGGGCTCAGGCGACTGCGGGGACTGCAGTTCGATCCCCGGCACCACATGCTGCGCCAGCGCCACCACCAGGGCAGGCTGAGCCAGCCACAAAATGAATAAATAAAGAAACAAACAAACACAACAAGCAAACAAATAAAAAAAAAAAAAAAAAAAAAGCCATACACGGAGAGACGCAAAAATTCACACAAATTGCCATTACTAAACTATTTCTACATAGCTACTTTACTCTGCAGGGACCACGATTATTTGTTTCTGGTCTTAGGAAAAGATTGACTTAATGTTATGGTAGAGAAACAGAGAAATAAACTGCTTTTAAGGAGAAACCCGCACAGGGTTAAAGCCAAATTTTTTCTTGAACAGATGATATTTCAGATGGCCACACTATTCCAGATGCATCAATTTCCTTGAAAATCCAATCCATATACGTGCATATGCTGTGCTGGCAGGAGGACTGACTGAAATGGCCAAAACCCAAGAGCTAATATTCTTTTGGCCAGAATAATGCAATTATTATTTTCCTAGCTATCAGTCTAAGCACACAGAGCCATCTGTTATGCAAAGCAAACATACACATCTCAATTACAGAAAATGCAGTTGCCTTGACAGAATTTGGATTACACCACTAACCAGGGCTGTAAAATGTGTTTGGAGCTAGTATATAATGGATGCTTTTCAGGAGTTCCCTAATTAGCATTTACCTGCTTAAACTAATTATTCATCCTTCTTCTTCACTGGCTTATTAAACTTCGTTGGATACTCTGCATAACATAGATGAATGTGGGCACTGGAGAACCACAAGCAAGGGCATCTCCAGCTGTACGCAGTCTGAACAACATGCTAGGGCACCATTTCAGAATTGGAGATTCTCAACAGTAGGTCCCAGGCTGAGGAAGAAGGCGCTTAAAAGATACTACAAAAGCAGGTATTTCAACAAGACACTACAATACCAACAGTGAACCAAGGCTTAGTTTCTATCACTGGGTTTCTTATAGTCTACACAAAGTAGAATTACTCTCCATCCTGCACTCTGTGTGCTTCAAGGAAGTGTTAACGATCACAGCCCTTATTTGGATTCTCAACAGTAAATAATCAAATTTGGCAGTATTCCTCCTCCTTCGCCAGCCCTCTCGAGTGCCAAATCTCTCTATTATTTCCCAGTGTCTTTCCTAATTTAGCTATTACTCAGAAAACTCACTAAGAGCCAAAGGATTCCAGGCCTGCTGGCTGCTTCCTTAGGACTGTGACAGCCTACTGAAGCAATGAGTCGGCATGGGTCCTGCTTAAGAGGAAAAAGGTGAATCTTTATCTTTAGCTCCGAGGGGCAAAAGAATGAGAGGTGGATTATCCAACTTGGCAGATCATCACACACAACAAAATCCTTCCCATTCAGATCGTGTTTTCCTCTTTCCAAACCAGCAGATGAAGAGGGTCAAAGCCAGTCAATCACCTGTACAGGCACAAATATCCAGATGTTCAGCATTTTCATGGAGAAAACATCTGGATAATTAGCTGACTGGCAAACTTTACTCCAGATATTTTGGCATTCTGTAGATACAGCTTGTGCCTTAGCATGCAGTGGGACTCAAATTTCAGTTTTCCAGGGGAATAGCAAGATCAGCCAAGATTTGTCCCTTACCCCATCAGACTCCATCTTCTTTTCTCCTCTCACAAACACATGTGAAGAATTAAACAGCAAACCATGAAAGGATGTCTTATTTTACAAAATTATCTTTCAGCATTAGGAAGCATTTGCAAAGGCAGCAAAATATATCCTTGCTGGAATCTCCCTCAACACATTTTAATGGTCTCTTTCAGCATTTCTTGACTCCACATGACTCCTGCCATTGTGTCAGCTCCCAAGATAATGCAGGGTACTCCATAAACATCCAGTAATAGGACACAAGGGAAGCACTATTAGTGTGTCCCTCTCCTACAGGGCATTGAGGTTTCAAAGTTCAAAACAACTGAGGGAAGAAACTTCATTTGTTTCCAATAAATTAATAATGATCCTTGGGGGGTGGGGAGGGTAACTAAAGTTTTTGAGCACAAGTTTATTCTGAACGTTAAATGCTACTGATTTCTCAGTGACAGAAGAGTTGGGGAGAATCCATTGAATAATAAGTTTGATCATTCATGCTAAGCAGAGAACCCCTTGAAGACGGAACAACACGAGGCTGACTGAGCCTTCATGACTGCCACCAAGAATCTAAATTGTTCAACTTACTTGTGAGAGGCCTAGGTAGATGGAGACCGTTTCAGAAATGTACAAAAATTTTCCTTCTTGGTTTAGTGCAAATACAAAGCCATCCAGGGACTGTAGGAAAAAAATATAAATAGGTTAATAAATATATAATATATATTAATAAGGAAACTGATACAAAGTAACACATTGAGTTTGAGACCATTTTTCTTCATTCATTGTAACAAAAGTCTTCAGATCTTTCAGCATTGCATTACACATGAACAAATTAAATGCCTGAATGAAAAAAAAAAAAACAACAAAAACTTTATTTGTGGGACTTCTTTATGTCTGTGTTATTTTGATCAAGA
>PVKN010014555.1:0-19089 GCA_004027915.1 Capromys pilorides | reverse complement strand
CTCTGAGATGCTGCTCACAAACTGACATGCACGGCGGTATTCCCTGTACCCCCGTGTTCTGAAGTGTGGGTGCATGGTGGACGGGCACAGCTGGCTAATGAATGGGGGTTTCGCCTTGCAGCATTGCCCTCTCAAGGACTCCAGCGTTTCTGAGCATGCCGTATGCCATTGTTAACATCCGTCGCCCTGCTCGAGGGAGCCTTGTGCCTTTTCTTCCTGCCTGTCACTGTCTGTGCCGTGACTAATATCTCTTTAGTCCTCTGACCCATGGCCACTGGGAAAAACCATTCTGTTCTTCATTTTGGTGGCATCAACTTCTTAAATTCTCCTGGTGTGATTCTCTGTGGTGTGGCAGTTTTTCTTTCTGTGCCTTGCTTATTTTACTTAACTCAGCAGCCAAGTTTATCTCTGTTGTCCCAGATGACAGGATTTCCTTTTTTATGGCTAAATAGTATTCTGTGTATAGTGTTTTTGTGCAGTGATCCAGTGATGGGTATGCAGAGATAGCTCTTTTTTTTTTTTTTTTTTTTTCTGTCTTTTTGAGGCAGGGTTTCACTCCGCAATTCAGGCTGGCCTTGAGCTCACTGTGTAGCCCAGACTGACTTGAACTTGAGGCCATCCTCCTGCGTCAGCCCCTGCATGCTGGGATGACAGGCGTGCACCGGGATATGTGGCTAGTTTTAACTTTTTGAGGACACTCCTTGTGGTTCTCCGTAATGGCTGGAATTAATCGACGTCTCCGTGAGCAGTGAGTAAAGACTCCGGCACCCTCGCCTCGCCCACGTGCGCCTCCGTCTGTGGTGACAGCCTTTGGGATGGAGCGAGGTCATATCCTGTTGTGTTTCCAATTTGCCCTGGTGATTAGCAACACCGAACGCCTTCCAGGCGGCCCTGGGCCTTTTGTATGTCTTCTTTCAAGAAATGTCCATTAAGGTCCTTTGCTTGTTTTTCTTATTGAATTATTTACTACTGAATCAATTTCCTTCTAGATTTTGGTAACTACTCATTCGGTGTGTCGGTCTGTAAATGTTCCCTCCCATCCTGTAGGTTGTCTCTTCACTCTGTTGAGCGGTTCCTTTGCTGTGCAAATTGTTTGACTTCGGTGTGATCTCATTTATCTACTTTAACTTTTATTGCCTGCCCTTTTGTGGTCAAAAATCCAAACACCAAAAAGCGTTGCCCAAAGCCCGTGATAGAGCTCTGTCCGCGTACCTTCTCCCACTTGCTGCGTGGCGTTGCGTCTCGTGCTCCAGTCTGTCATCTGTTCCGTGTGGAGCTCGAGCGTGGGAGAAGCTCACGTCTCCGCTGTGTGCCCGGGGGCCCACGCAGGGGCTCGGCGGCCCTAGCGCCCGCTCACTGGCCCTCCGTCCTGTGCTCTGGTCTCCGTGGCACTCTGTGTGGGTGCCCCGTTGGCCCAGGTCCTGCTGATGTGCGGGGCGTCGTGAGGCCGGGCGGTGCCATGGCTGCAGCCTCGTTTCTTTTGGTGAAGATTGCGCGGCTGCCTGAAACCTTTCGCGGCTCTGCAAGAATCTGAGGATTGTTTTCTCCCTTTGTTTGGAGAATGTGATTGGTGTTCTGACGGCGGTCGCTCAGCTCTGTCGAGCGCTCCGTTGTCTGCACGTTTTAACAGATGCATTCTTCCCGTCTGTGAACGCGGGATCTATCCCATTCATTGATGTACTCTTCGGTCTCTTTTCAGTGTAACATCTGTCACCTCTGTGATGGTGTCCCCTGGGCTGGAGTGAGGAGGACCTGCAGAACTGGTAAAGCATCATTCGGGGTGTGTCGTCAAGGGCGTTTCCTGAACAGCATGGTGTTGGAGTTGGTGGACAGTGGGGATGATTTGCTTTTATTTTTTAAATTTAAAAACAAAAACCACTATTCATTTATTTAGTTTAGCCAGGGTCTTACTATACAGTTCAGGCTGGACTTGAACGCGCTACGTAGCCCACACTGGCCTTGGACTTGTGGGGATCCTCAGCCTCCCAGTGCTGGGATTACAGGCCGACCCTCTGTCACCCAGTTTAAGATTTGCCTTTACTGTGACCAGGTGCTGTCTAAGAGACTGAGGTCTGGGCAGCATGAAAGGCCGCTTCAGGTCTTGGTCCCCCAGAGAGGGGGGGCCCCCCCGCAGTTCCTTCCTGCCCTCTGCTCCCAGTACCTCGTCAGGCTGCACTGTTGGCCTCTGTGCCCAAGGTTGACCAGACGGGTTTCGAGTCACTCACCTCATTCTCCCTGAGAACAGAGGCCAAAATCAGTTCTGAAGAAAATGTGAGCAGCGGTGGAAGTGGGGTAAACTGGGGTGTGGAAGTGCAGGCACTGCTGGGAGCACAGGGTGGAGGCAGTGCCAGGAGTACTGGGGGGACCCAGGTCCCCTGCGGGCTGTGCCATGGGTGTGTGTGTGTGTGTGTGTGTGTGTGCGCGCGCGCGCCTTTCACTTCAGAAGTCAGGGCGTCTGTTTGTTTATGTATGTAGTGCAGGGTCTACAGGGTCTCGCTGGGTAGATCGGACTCTTAGTGATTCTCTTGTGTTCAGCCTACCACTGGGATTATAGGCGCGCGACCCTCTGCCCGGTCTCAATTGCTGACTCAGCGCGCCCTGGGGGCGGGGTCAAGGCCAGCCAGGGATCAAACCCAAGCCACTGCAGGCGCTTTAATCCACTGAGCTATCTGGCTGGCCCTTAAGGGCTGTTGGAGAAGTTTGGTAAATTTCACATGAGGGTACTGGATGCCAGAGCCCAGGTTAAAACCCTGATCTGCATTTCTCTTTTTTTCTTCCTCTTCCTTTCCCGCTCTTCTCTCTGTTGTCCCTTCCTCTGTCTTTCCTTCCCTCTTCTCCTCCCTTTTCCTTCCTTATAATTTTTGTTTTTTCTTTTCAAAAAAGTTGGCTGAGGCCAGCCAGATAGCTCAGCAAACTAATGCGGCTGCTTAGGCGCATGCAGGGGCTGGGATTTGAACCCCAGCTTGCTGTGCCAGCTCCACTCCCGGGGCATGCTGAGTTAGCGATTGAGACTGGGCGTGGTGGCTCCCATCTGTAATCCTAGCGCTTGGGGGGCTGAACACAGGAGAATCACTGAGAGCCGGATCTGTGTAGTGAGACCCTGTGCATCCTGTACTAAATACATTTTTAAAAAATGCTAACAAAGAAGATGGGTGAGGGGCTGAGGAGATAGCTCTGTGGCACCAGTGCTGGTCTGGCAAGTGCAAGGTTGTGAGTTCGAATCCTGTTCCTTCCCCACCCCCCCACCCCTCAATGCACAAAATAAACAAAAAAAGCTGATTGAAAAAGAATTTTTTCCTGGGCATAGTGGTTCATGCTCTGATCCCAGCTCTGGAGAGGCCGAGGCAGGAGAATTGCCATGAGTTTGAGGCCAGCCTGGGCCACATAGTACAAAGCCTGTCTGAACTACAAAGCAAAACCTTGTCTCAGAAGATGATGATGATGATGATGATTATTTTTTTTTTTCTGGTACTGGGGATTGAGCTCAGGAGTGAGCTATCGCCCTGGCCCAGAAGATAATGATTTTTGAAAATAAAGTATGTGTCAAGCTTTTGGTCATAGAATCTGAAACACACAGCTTTGTCAGGTTCCACTGCTTGGAGCTGAGTGGTACAGGGCACTGGGTGGGGCGGGTGCCACTGGGATCACTGAGGTCTGGGGAGTCACCTGGGAGCTGGTATTGTCGTGCCCAGCAGCCTGGCAGCTTTGTCCTTCTAAAACCCTAAGAGTCCAGGGCCCCTTGGGCCTGACCCGAGCTCTGGCTCTGCACCGGCTGCGACAGCAAAGTGTCAACCCGACTGGGTGGCTTCAGCCCCAGACATTCGGCTGCTGGGCCGCCCTGCCCCCACGGCCCTGTCCACCCCTCGAGCCCTCTGGAGGCTGCATGTCCAACATCTCCCCAGCTCTCCCTGCTTACCTTTGGTGGCCCCATTGATGCAAATCATCTCAGGGTAACCACCAGTTTCTTTACGTCCTGTGGCACCGTGGATGGCTTCAGATGCTTTAGCCTGCCCTGAAACAATGCAGGCAGAGTAGAGAGACAGGGTAGGACAACAGGGAGGCCTCGCCACAGGGACACAGAGGACGCCCAAGCGCAGGTCTGGCCCGGAAGCGTCTCGGGTGGAGGGGTCACAGACACAGCGGCCCCAGCTCTGCCTCTGATGAGGACAAGAACAAGAAATGGAGCAGAGGACCCTCACGGAGACCTCAGGACGCACGCCCCATGTGCTGTGGCGGCTGAACTGGAGGTCATCAGCCCGGCCTCCTCAAGGCTCCGGGCACAGGGTCCTCCTGCTTCTTTCTGCTGGGCTGTGGAGGTCTCCATGCTCGCGGTCACCTGAGGTCTAGCACCACTCCCGCCCCGAGGGATGCACCCGGGGCTCACTTCTGCGTCTGCGGCCGTGGCTGCAAGTGAGGCCCCCATGAGCATCCGCAAGTGACCCAGGGAGGTGACAGCGAACCTGTGTGTGGCCGGGTCCCGGGGCAGCGTGACGTGCGCATTACGCTGTGTGCCTGGGTCCAGCTATGGGGCTCTGTTCACATGGAAGACGGTGAGGAACTTTGGGACCCAGGTATGGCCCAAAGCTGGCAGCAGGCCAGAGCAGTGGTGGCCTCAAATAGGACACAGGCGTGGCCATTCTTGTCTTGCCCTTTCACGCTGGGGTGGGCAAATGTGGGAACAGCCCAGGAGGTAGCTCAGGAAAGGCTAGTCGCATCTGCCCAGCCAGATGTCAGGCGCCAGCAGTGGCCTGTGTCCAGCAGCTCTGCCTGCAGACTTGGGTCCTGAGGCAGCCGTCACAGCCATGTCGCGGTACCCACCTTTTCTCCCTAGCCCCAGGGACATGTGTTAGAACCCAGCACCTGGGAGGCACCATGGGGCTAGGGAGAAGAAGCACTCACATTTAAAGATAGGGAGGGGAAACCACGTGTACTTGTACACACATTATTTTAATTTTGGGAAAGCTCTCGCTTGGCAGCGTCCGTGTGGATCGGCATTGGCTCCGTGCATCGCAGCCAGCTCCAGCCTGTTTTCTCCTGGAGGGAGCAGCGGGGCGCAGGGCTGCTTCCCTGGGTGAGATCGGCGGGGCCTGTGGGTCTGAGAGGCTGAGGCTGCGCTGCTCCTGCTAAGACTGGTAACAATCGCAGCTCTCCCAAGAGTCACTCCGGAGCCGGTCCTGGGGGGTGGCGTGGTCCTCGGAATCAAGTCGATGTCCACAAACGGAGCCGGGCCGGCTGCGTCTTCAGGGAGACCCAGGCTTAATTTTTTTGCGAGCTCATAACGTCCTCTCCCAGCAATTAAAAAAAAGTTTACATTTTCCTACAATTAGCAGATACGTGCTGAGCAGGGGCTGCGCGTGGCTTGGCAAAACTCGAGGAGCTTTATCTCTGCCAGCTAGGGTCACCTGGAGTACCTGGAAGGCTGACGACGGATGCCCCCAGGCGCTATGGTCACAAGTAGTAATAAAACGTGTCACACCACTCATTGCACAGGTGCTCCACACGCGAGCTTTTATGAGATGCTTCCTGGCGCCGTCTGTGGTGAGCCATGCGTCAGACCCTCATCACGGGTGTTGGTTTGTGCAACGTGGCGACTCCCGCGGGGTGGGTTCTTAGATGCGATCAAACGCAGGCTGGAGCTGGGCGCGCGCCTGCATGCGCAGTGTGCTCGGTGCGTGGATTCCTCCCGCGGGCCTCGGCAGATGGAGCGGTTCCGGATCGCGCAGCCCCCGCCGAGGCGGGCCTAGCGCCCACCCAGCCTTGTAATTTTCTTCCCGCAGCGAGTGGCTCTTCTGCACTCAGCTTGCTCGGGTCGCCTCTAGAAAGCTGACGGCACCAAACCTCAAGCCAAGAGCTTGCTTTTCATGAAAATAAAACCGCTTTGCCTCCAGTGATTTCCAGCGAGCCAAAGTGCACGTGGGTGGCCGCTCTGCCCCCTCCACACTGCTAGCTGGACTGCTGTCCATTTGCCGGGAGGAGCTCTGATGTCGCCGTGCATGGGACGGCCACTGTCACCGGAGGCTCTGGGCAGCAGCGGGGCTGCTCCACGCGCACGCTAGGCGTTGATGCTCAGAACCCACAGTGAGAAGCGCGTTTCTGTCACTACCACGCACGCACACGTGACAGACACACACACCACGCCCTGAATAGGTTAAAAAACAATTTACCATGTTCTAAAAACTCATTTATTTAATTAAAGTTATTTGTTTGTTTGTTTGTTTATTTATTTATTTATGGTACTGGAGTACTGGGGCTTGAACTAGGAAGCGCTTATTCTACTGAACTATTTTCCTGACAAAAGCTTTTGTTTTCCAACTTATTTCACTTTTGTGACCAATGGTCATAAACTAAGTTTATTTTGTACACTATAGCCAGAGGATTTGCTATTGTATTTTGTTCTTTTAAGAAAATTGCTGGACGGGACAACCCACTCAGGTCCCCCTCCTGTCCCTCTCTCGGATAAGAGCTTTCTTTCCCCCAATCAACATATTCTGTTCATACAAAAAGAAAGAAAGAAAGAAAGAAAGAAAGAAAGAAAGAAAGAAAATCACTGGACAAGGTGGTAGTGTGACATTTCTATTTAATTCATTAATTTTTTTTTCTTTAAGTTTTTTGAGACAGGGTCTCACTATGTAGTCTAGCCTGGCCTCGAACTCATGGCAAGCCTCCTGCCTCAGCCTCCTGAGTGCTGGGATCACAGGCCTGTGCCACCACACTGGGTAATTTATTAATTTGGTGGCTCTGTCCTCAGCAGTGAACAAGAGTGAGACACTCTTTTACTAGTAGCACAAACCTGAGCAAAACTTGAATTCTGTCTAGAAAGAACCCAAATCCAACAGAAGAGACAGCCACGCAAATATCTAAATGGTCCGGTGAGAGTGACGCCTTCATGTGACGCAAAATGCTTTTATCACATCACATAGCATAGTGGTAAGAAACTGAGTAGGGCAAATTTTAGCTTAAATTCAGAGATTTAAAAAAACTACACCTTAAAGCGAGGGGTTTAAACGCAGTAGAACAACAATGTAATCGCGACAATATTTGTTAAGTAGCTGCTGTTTTCTAAGAATTAATTTAAGTCTCACTTCAACCTTGCTATGAGGACCTATCATTTTGCTTCTCTTACAGGAGAGAAAGAGAATACATAACTTGTCTAACATCTTAGAGACAAGAGGCGCTGGACCCAGAATTCTGTCCTGGGCAGCATGGTCCCAGAGGCTCATCTCAAGCCGTGTGTTCTAGTTCCTGGACATCACAGAGCACAGATCAAACCCTGGCCGGGTTCTGATGCGCCTTCCGAGGCTTCAGGCCCACAGGCCTGTGTGTGGTCTCGGCTAGGACAGGTGGCTGGAGGCCGGGAGGACAAAGCCTGGCTCTGGGACCGTCCTCTCAGGGACAGTCTTCACCTCTCCTCCCGTGACAGTCTTCACTGCTCCATCAGGGCATCTGAAGTCAGCCACAGACAAGAGACAGAAAGGCTGCTGTCCCTCAGGAGGGCCTGCCACTCCTCCCTTTCCTGAGGGCTGTGGTGTCCTTGAGATAAAGCCACTTATGGAGCAGCTTCCATCTTGGCAAACCAGTTGAGCAGGGCTCTCGGTGTTCACCTGAGGGTTTGCTGCCGCCACGTCCCTCTTGTAAGCCTCGGTTCTCACGCGTGACTGCAGGACAGCTGTCTGTTAGCCCTCCTGGAAAATAATCAGCTTCTCTTGAGCTCCGCCCACAGGAGGGATTAGGGCTGCCAGGCGCCCTGTGCAGAGCCCAGCCTAGCAGCAGTGGGGGGCAGCTGCTAAGGACTCGCTATAAATATGCCAGGTAGTAATTTAACGATGACTTCAACTACATAGGCAGTGGTCTCGCGCCCCAGACAGCTGGGCCACAGTAACAAGGGCGCCGTGGTGGAGCGCTTCTCTGAGTATGCAGGGCAATAATGCAGTGACTTCAGCTGCACCATGATAATGCGCCTATTCTGTTCATTCCATAGAAAGAGATCTTCATGGATAAGTGAACTCTTGATGGCTTTGATCTTTAGGATCATCCTGAAATTGGTGCTTATTCCAACTTGGCCCTAAATCCTGGTTTTTATATGGTCCTACATAAGTGTAGTTCCTGCGTCTTCCTGCCTGGCCAAGCCCTTTCTATTTCAGATTTGTGGACTTACTAGTCGTAATCCTGTTTCATTTTGCTTATGTTAAATTAAGAGTAAGTATTAAACAAACCAAGGGGATGCCTTGGAAGCCATTCATGTTTTTCTTTAAACTTGCAAACCAGTGGGACCAGGGAGATAGCACAGTAGAATAAGTGCTTGCCTGGTAAGTGCAGGGTTCTGAGTTCAATCCCCAGTACTGCAAAGAAAGAAAGAAAGAAAGAAAGAAATGAAACTTGCAAACCAGGGAGAAGAAGTCCAGAAGCACGAAGGCAGATGCCTCCTCTGCACTTTTTCCTGGCCTTATGTCTGCGCTTTTCAGGTCGAATAAGGGGGATTGAGCGAGCTCTCTTTTCTCAAATCTGTGCTTCTCTAAATTCTCTTAAATGCAGCAATTACAAATCCTGTGTCTGTTGAGGCACACAGTGGTAAATGGCCCTGTACATGCATAATGAATAAAAGAGAAAAGCATGCATGTACATTATTTAAGATGCTATGGGAATTTTGTTTTTAAAGGACCCCAGGAGTCACTTGGTAAAGTAAAATACCGATGGGACGGTTCGGAAACGGAAAGTAAAACATTGGCGTTTAAGGGTGGCTCCTTCTTATGCCAGCACTAGAAAGCACCACCTCCCCAGCCTCCTCCCAGGGGGACCCAGGTCCCTAGAACTCTAGAACGCAGTGTTTTGGCCTCTTGCGCCTCAGGGTCTTCCTCTAGGGTTCTGTGCCTGAGGGCCCGAGAACGAGGTCGCGTTTCTGAACTCAGCTAATTTCTTTCGCTTAGACCTATTCAGAGCTGGAACTTCCAGGAACATCTCAGCGTCCAGGTGCTCTGGACTGAGGCCTTTGAGATGCTGCGGTGCAAACACCAATTAAGTTGCACATCGGTAATCCCAGCACTTGGGAGCCTGAGGCGGGAGGATAGCCTGGGCTACGCTGTAAGTTCAAGGGCACCCTGAACTACATGTTAGAGAAAGAAAGAAAAGAGAGGAAGAAGGGAAGAAAAAAGGAAGGAAGACAGGAAGGAGGGAAGAGCCAACTAAGGCGAGAAGAAAGGGCAGCTGGGCTGCTTGGCTCCAAGAGTTTGTGCTGTTCCCATTGCTGGTGGTTGGGGAGCTGTCCGGTGACCGTCTAGCAGCTGGTCACCTGAAACCCTGGGGGGGAACGTGGCTTCTGACAGGGACCCTCCTCCATGACTTCTCCTTTCGGGTGGGTCACAGTTGTGCGGCCCCGGGGCGGCGAGGCCGGAGCTGCCCACAGCCGTCACTCATTCACCCAGCAAACCCGGGCGCCGACCGCCTGTCCTTCCGGGAGCGCGCGCTCCGTGGGCGGGGCCGGAGCGCCGCGGCCACGCCCCCGTCCCCTCCCCCTCCTCCCCCTCCCCCCTCCTCCGTCCCCTCCCCCGCCCGCCCCGCCCCGCCCCGCCCCGCCCCCACCGCGCCTGGCCCGGCCTCCGAGGGAGGGCGACGCGGCCGCGCGGCTCGGGGTCCCGGCCCGGTGGCTCCAGCCCGGCCCCGCCCAGGGCGGTGTCTCCCCCTCCCGCTCCCTCCCTGACCCTCCCCGCCGGCCGTGTCTCCCTCCCCGCGCCCCCTCCGGCCGCATGAGCCTGTTAGGCGGCTACCGCCGGAAGCCGGGCGGCGACGGCTACGAGTCCCTGCAGCTGGTGGACGGCGGCCCGGGCGCGGCGCCGCGCGGCAGCACCACGGACAGCGCAGGTACCGCGGAGCGCGCCGCCTCGGCCTCCCGCCGCCTGGGCCCGGCTGGAAGCGGCGCATCGGCCGGGGCCCGCTGCCGGCCCGGAGCAGCTCGGCCTCGCCAGGCCGGGGCGGGGCGCACGGGTGGGGCGGGGCCGGGCCGGGCCGGGCCGGGGATGGGGTTGAGGCCGCCGCCGCACCGCGTCCCCGGGGAGGCCGAGGCCGGAGCTGCTGAGCCTCCCCGGCGATGGCGTTCCGGCCAGCGTCCGTCCCCTGATGCCGGGTGCAGCCTCTGCTCGGCCGCTCCCTGCTGGGATTCAGGTTAGAGTTGGGGTTCCCTGGGACCCGGCGCCTCCTGCGCTTTGCCGCGTGCTTGGCGTCCCCGCTGGTGCCGCTCCGGCCTGGTTCAGCTGCCCGGGCAGGGTCGGAAGCGCCTCCAAACTTTGTATCCAGGCTTGCGAGTGTGTGCGGGTGTGGCAAAGCGCTGTGTGAAAGCCCACCCCCCGCGTGGAGACGCAGGGCACGGAGCTCCTTGCTACGTGGGGGATCCGAAGAGGGAGCGTCAGTCTGGGCCTCCGAGGACTTGGCGGGAAGTGTCTCACCTACGAAACCAAGCTGAAGTTAGCTCAGCTTTGCAGACCAGGGCTCGCTTGTGTGACAGCTCTCCTGGGCTGAGGGGGGGCGCTTTCTATTTCCCCATCTCCAACGTGGAATAAGATAGCCCAGGACTGAAGCGTGCCACTGTGGAAATGTCATGCTCTTGGAAGTTCAGGGAGGCATCACGGTGCCCTCCTAGCACCCCTGTGCCTGGGGCCAGGGCTGCCCAGGGTTGCTGCCCTCTGTGGTTGTTGGGTTGATGTTTTCCCTCATTTGTGGTGTACCGGTGAGATCCTCTTTTGACTGGGTCTGATAATGTTTACTTTTTTTTTTTCCTGGAGTGCTGGGAGTATAGGCATGTGACCCCATACCTGGCTCCTTTACATTTTTAATAGATCCGTGTATGTTGATTGATAGCCAGTCTATAATCATTTTTGGAACATGGTGTGTAAACAAATAATTGAAGTGAATACATTTCAAATGAGTACCGCGGGGGCAGGGGTCACATTTTGAAAAGACCAGGCGGTCCGCCTGCTATAAGAAGCATCCTTCTGAGTGTTGGCATGTGGAAGTCTGGCCGTGGTGGTACACACCTGCAGTTCAGCACTCGTGAGGCTGAGGCAGGATTGCTGAGAGTTCCAGGCCAGCCTGGGCTATGTAAGGCCCTGTCTCCAAAAACAAACAACCCCCTACCCCCCAAAAAACCCCAAAGGTTGGAATTTATTTTTAAAGTATGTATGTTACCTTACAGAGTAATTCATTGTCATGTCCTGGGCCTCATTATGCCCCAGGCCCTGTGTGTAGCATGCAGAAAAATAGCAGCCCATCATTTTCCCAGGCAGCTACCTTAAGTGCCGGGCGCTAAGGATCTTCCTTTTCGTAAGTCAGGCTTTTTCAACAGAGTGAGAGGTGAGTGAATTCATATCCTTCAACAGTGTTTGTGGTGGGTGGGCATCACCTGGACAGTGCCGTTCCCTTTCAAATGCTATTGCAGGAGTCGACTGTTCCATGTGACCCACCTAGGACAGCAGGGGTGTCACCTTCCCTGTCATGCTGGCCCTGGTAGAGGAACTGGGGAGGCCCCGGCTGCTGCATCCTGACCTGCACTTGGAGAGTGCAGGTGGGAAGTGAGGCCAGGCCCAGCGAGCGAGCTGCACTGCTTACTAGTGCGTCTATAGATCTTGCGTTAATTAGTTTTTTTTTTTTCTCCAAAAGCCTAGAAGTGTGGTTTGTGCGGTGTAAATGTATCCATTTGTTTAGAATATTTAATTAAGCTCGTTGATCTCTTCTAATGGAACAGTAATCTCCTTGTTTGTGTAAATGTATCCACTTGTTTAGAATATTTAATGAAACTCTAGACACTTCTGATGCAACAGTAATCTTCCTATTTATTTGGCCAGGAAAGCTGGCTTGTGGCGATTTTGCACTGGAAGAGGTATTTTTGAATGGAAAAAGAATATCACTATCTTTCTAGAGAACTTAGAGCTTAGTACTTCATGCCTTACCCTTATGTGGATTTTTTTTTTTTTTTTTTTGAGAGAATAGCCCTTTGACACAATTCTTATTTCCCAGAATTCTGTTAAACTGGTAAGACAAACAGGGTCTGTTTCTGTGGCCTGGGGGTGGGGTCAAATCTCACTATTGTTTGTGGTTAAAAACTAGCAACCTTTTAGTTATTTACTTGTTTTTAATTTTATGTATTTGGTACAGGGCCTCACTACGTAGCTCAGACTCAAGGCTCGGACTCATAGTGATCCTCCTGTTTCAGCTTCCTCAGAGCTGGGATTACAGACATGTGCCACCATGCGTGGTCTTGGTGGCTGGCTTGGGACCAGCACAGCATTTGGTACCAGGGATCAAACCCAGGTCTTTGCACTTGCCAGGCAGGTGTTTAGACTGCTGAGCTATCTCTCCAGCTACTAGCAACCTTTTAAAGTCTGGGTCCTGTCTCTGCCCACATTCTCCCACCCCCATAACAGAGAAAGTACAATGGCAGTGCTTACCCAGAGCTTTAGCTAAGGCTTAAAACAGGGTAGAATTGATTTATAATTTCCCTGCCCGCCCTTCCCTTTTACTATGCCAGGACGAGTGGTGGGAGATTTTAGATTTGTTCAAGGTAGAATAGCTGGATGGTGACAGCCATGCTTGGCCATTGGTCTCCAAGCTTTGTCTCCCAGTCTTTGTTTTTGTTTGTTTGCCTTGAGGCAGGGTCTTGCTATACCATTGGGTCTGGCCTTGAACTTCCTGTGATCCTCTAGCCTCAGCCTCCTGAATGGTGGGATTGCTTTGTTTTGTTGGGACAAGGTCTTGGCCAGGTTGGCCTTGAGCTCACTATGGTAGCCTAGGGTGCCGGCCAAATAGCTCAGTGGATTAAAGCACCTGCAGGCAGGTGCAGGGGCTGGGGGTTCGATCCCTGGGCCTGCTGTGTCCCCCCACCAGATGGCAATTGAGACTGGGTGTGGTGGCACACCTATAATCCCAGCTGTTTGGAGGCTGTAAAACAGGCAGACCTGAACACTCTGTAGACCCTTCCCTAAAAAAAATATACTATGGTGGCATAGGCTGACCTTGAACTTTTGAGATCCTCCTGCCTTAGCATTCTCAGGCTGGCATGATAGGCCTGCCTCATTATGCCTAGGTAGAGGTTTTTCCCTAGTGTATAAAGTAGATTTCTTGTTAGGCAGAGTATGGACTCACTGTTGAAGTGAAAACAGTATTAATCTACTTTGATTTCCCTCTGTTGAGCTGGAAGAGGGTTAGATGTTCAGAGAAACACAGTCACTTTCTAAGTCACTAAACACTCAGGTGGGCGGCAGAGCTGGCTTCCCGCCCTGTGGCCTTTCTGAGCAAGCCATTCAGATGAAGTTCCCTCTAGATGAAGTTGTCCCTGCAGGTCATCCTGTCCTCTTCCAAGGGAGGGCACTGCAGCCAGGGCAGTTCCCAAGCCATCACGCCTCTCGGCTGTTCTCTATCTTAGAGGGGCCCCTGCGTGTCCAGCACTGGGCCTGGCCTACCTGGCTCCCAAGGCCACATCACCAAGGCCCGTAGTGATCAACGGAAACAGGACTTCATTGAGCTTGGAATAATCGGGTTGATGAGGAAGGCTAGCACCAGCACCCCTGTTAGTGTGGACCTGGGACTAGAAAGTACCTTGGACAAGCACTGTTCTGGACAGCGTTTAAACTCCGCAGCCACATGCTGAACCACAGTACTAACACAGTGAGGTGACTCCTTGGAAGATTTTATCCTGCATGGAACCATCACCAAGATACATGTGATAATAATCCTTCCTAGAGAGCCCTGTCCCCTGAGGGCGGGCGCCAGTTGGACACAGATTCCGCTTCTCCTCTCGGTTTCCGTCTCCTCCTCTCTGGGCTCATGCAGTCTGGTTCTTTGCCTGTGTTTACCCTGGAAGTCATTTCTGTATAATTACCTGAAGCCGCTGAGCTGTGTCCCAGCAGTATTGTCAACCATAACATCTGTGTACCCTGCAGATGTGTGGGTGTGTGCAGCATCCACATGCATACTTAACGTACACCATTGACGTTGCGGTGAAGTACAAATTAAAAGTTTAATTGTGTATATATATTGTTTAATAATCTTGGTAATAAAAGCAGCTACTTTTTTTTTTTTGAGACAGTCTTGCTATGTAGTCTAGGAGGGTCTCAGTTGTGGCAGTGCTCCTGCCTCAGCCTCCCGCCTGCTGGGATCGCAGGTGTGCGCCACCACGCTCCGCTGCAACTTAATGACTTCTGTCCAGGCGTTGTGCCAAGCACCATGTATGGTGTCATATTAAGGCTCGGATGAATTCCACAAGGCGGGAAGGAGTTACCTTCTGACAGTAGCTGAATAACTGAGGTGCAGAGAGGCCCTGCTGCACCCGCACAGTCTCTGCCTTTTCTGGATTGAGTAAACCGCGGATTGGGGGGTGGGGACATAAGGTTGCAAGGGAGGATTTAGGGTGAGCGCGCTGTGTGCTGCTTTCTGGGCAGCAGGGAGAAATAGCCGTGGCTGAGGCGGCTGGAGCGAGTGCACTTGACCTGAGTTTTCTGCAGCTTGCACAAAGGAAAGCCCAGTCTCTCTTCTGGATTCTGGGGTTGTGGGAAGAATTCACAGTGCTGGGGGTGGGGGTGGGGGCAGCGAGTGGCTTATGAAACCTCACTGCAGCATGGGGAGACTTTGGGGCTGCTGCTTTGCAAACTTAGGGAACAGTATCTGCCACGAAGGGACCCCTGTCCCCCAGGCCTGGTGTTCTCGCTTGGTCCCCAGTAGCCCCCTGTGACCTCCGAGGCCCCCCAGGAGTGCTCCCTGTTGCTTCGGGGCCCCCAGACCCTCCACTTCTGTGTTGCCCACTGTGCCCAGGAGGCGGCTGATGACCCTCTCCTGCTGTCCTGCTTGGTGCCTGGCACAGGTCCCCCATCTCCCGGGCCACGTGTGCCTGCGTTTCCCATGCCGCCTGGCAGCCTCAACTTCCTAGCGGTACCTGCGCCTGGCCTGGGCCTCATTCCAGACTGAAAATAAATCCTGAGGTGGGCTTTGTCCGTTGGCTCTTGTGTGTGGCATTTATTCGGAGCCTGAGAAGTACTTGTGGGGTGGAGGAAAACAGGAACAGATACTGGATTTTTTAAAAGGGCTTGGAATGAAATCTTCCCGCCTCGTCCCCCAAATGAGTCTGCAGCTAGATTTGCACAGAAATGAGGCCGGACAGAAAGGAAGTGCAAGGGCTTCGGAGAGGAGCTTGGCTAGGGGTGGATTTGTCCTGGGCAAGGTCACTGGAGGGGAAGAAAGGTCAAGGATAGGCGGAAACAAGGAGGTCATCAAAAGATTGCTTTCTTGTCTGGAGTCTGTTGCATGATGATCCCACTGGTAAGTTATTTGACAGAATTTCTTTTTTCTTTCTTTTCTTTTTTTTTTGTTGTCTTTTTGAGAAAGGGTCTCACGCTGTAGCCTAGGCTGACCTCAAACTTACAGCGATCTTCCTTATTTAGCAGAATTCTTTTGTTTTTGTTTTTATACAGGATGTTGCTCTGCAGTTCAGCCGGCCCTTGAACTCACTGTGTAGCCCAAGCTGGCCTCTGACGTGCAGGAGGGATGCTCCTGCCTCAGCCTCCTGAGTGGGAGTGCTGGGATGACAAGTAGGCGCGTACGCCCGGCTTTGTTAGTTTTAAATGGAGCTGTGCGCCTACACTGATACAAGTGTACGGGACCCCCGAAGTCCTGCTGCAGCCACTGGCCTTGGCTGGGGACTTCTGACTTAGGATGAGAGGGTGGCCCAGGGAGACAGAACTAGTGCTGTTAGAGGGACCCTGGGGTTCTGGGTTGTGGGGCGGGTGGAGCGGGAGGGCTTCAGGTCACCGGAAGTGGGAGCCTGTGCTGCCAGCCGCCGTGTGCTGTGGGGGCGCCGAGGATGGGGGCCCAATCGTCACCAGGTGGCCGCCGCTGCCTGGTGTGCAGACCTCAGCTGCCTGGGGTCGAGTGTGCGACCCCCAGGGAAACCTGGAAACAGACACATACTTGGGAAAAACCCGACCCAGAAATTGTTGTGGCAGTGCCGCAGAAATCCTCTCTGCCCCTGCTGAATTCCCTAGGTGTCCCCGCCCTCCTCTCTGCCCTTCCCTCTCCTCCCCTCCCCTCCCCTCCCCTCTCTTCTCCTCTCTACTCCTCCACCTTTGACGTCCTCATCCCTTTCTCTGCTTCTGCTCCCTTCTTTTCTACCCCATCTCCTCCCTTCTCCTTAGTGAGCCCGCCTATTGGGCCACGTGGGAGTCCCTACCCAGGCAAAGTAGCGTGTGACTGTCGCTGGGGGCGCGTGCCCGCCTGCGATCCACCTCCCAGCCTGGGCTCGGAGGTGCGAAGCCTGGTGATTTTTGGCTTGCTTGCTTCCATCTGAGCGACTGAAAATTTCGCTGGTGCTTCAGGTAGCGAGGTGTGTCACGCCCAGACGGGCGGGCATGGCTTTCAGGGGCCTCTGCACCCTGAGGAAGCTGCGTTTCATTCTGATACAGGATAAATTTGATTTAGCTAGTTTGCACCGTGACAGGGGATGGTGAATCCGCCGTGTCCCCTGCCTGGCCCCGGGGCAGCCCCGGACCTCTGCCTCCCTCCCTGTGCAGCCAGCACCTGGTTTCCGCTTCCAGCTGGCATTTGTGGAAACCACTGAGCTGAGGAGCACTGGAAAACCGGGAGTCGCAGCGCCGCCTTTGCCATTTCCCAGCCGTGACCTTGGGCAGGGTGTGTAGAGGGGACCCAGCAACGTGCCACCCCCCGGGGGTCCTTGTGCAGAAGCCTTGCCCATCCGCAGCACCCTACCCACTCATCCAGTGCATAAACGCTCTCTGCCTCCCCCCCAAGAGGACACAGAGGAAGGTGGACAGATGCCACCCTAGCGTCTTGAGCTCCATGCTGTGGGCTGCTGCATGCAGCAGGAGTGGGTGCTGAGGGCGGGGGCCCCCCTGGCACAGCCTCTCGCCACGGGCGCTGGGAGCCCTCTGGGAAGATCCGGGAGCTTTGTGCTGACACGGAAGAAACCAAGGAAGCAAAGAGAAGAAAGCAGCAGGGTACAGCAGCCCTTGGTGACAACTGTGCAGCGCCGGAACTAGGGACACAGCCGGGGGACACACAGCCAGGCAGTCCCAGCCTGGGGAGCAGCACGGATGTCCCGCACAGACTGTCCGCGTCACCAGGTGCCATGTGTGCGGCGCCCATCACAGCGGTGTGGGGAGCTTTGCAGAGAGGAGCCTGCGGCCAGGGCGACAGCCATGTACCAGGACAGGCACCCAGTGACGGGGTCCTTGATGGGATTTTAAGGGACACATGGGCTGCTGGCGCTGAAAGAAGCCTTGGACTGGCCTCGAGGATGCCGTCTGCCACTTTGCCTTTCAGTGCTAAGGGACTCTGTCTGGGAGAACAGGTCCCGCTACAGAGCCCAAGCTGGCCTCGAGCTCTCTCTCAGCAGTCTGCCTGCCTCAGCCTCCTGAGAGTGGCCAGCCTTTTTTTTTTTTAATTAAACAATCTTAAGACCTAGTTTATAAGGGGAGTCTTAGGTCCACAGAGAAACGAAAAGGAAGTGCTGTCCTGTGTCGTCTCCTGTCCTGATGCACACACAGTCCCTGGCCTATGTCCTCTACAGTGACCTGGCTCCTCTGGGCACCTGGGGTCTTGCGTGCCCAGCGAGGTGGCGGACGTGATGAGAGGAGTGGCCCTGCCCAGCTCTGTGGATGTTCTGGGTTCAAGAGGACTGGGATGAGACGGAGCTGAAATCCATTTTTTTTTTTTTTCCATCACGTTATGTATATAGTATGGCGTGTCACTACGCAGCCCAGACTCGCAGCGATCCTCCTGCTTTCGGCCTCCTTAGCATTGGCATTACAGGCATGTGCCACCAAGGCCGGACTTAGTCACTGACTCAGTGTACCCTGGGGCTGGGACCAGGCGGCACGTGGGGCTGGGGATCAAACCCTGGTCCCTCGCTTGCCGAACCATTAACTTAATTTGCTGAGCTGTCTTGCCGGCCCCCTTGTCCGGTTTTGAAGTCAGAATAATAATGCTGGCCTCAGAGTGAGGTTGGATCTTGTCCTTCCCTTTCAAGTTCATGGCCAAGTTTATTCCCAGAAGGGTCAAAGACATCGAGTTACCGGGATCCGTGCACACCTGTATTTAACAGCGGCATAATCCACAGTAGCCCAGTCTCGGAAGCACCTGTGTATCCATCAACAGATGAGTGGACAAAGAAAATGTGTTTACACATCTTGGAATACTACTCTGCCATAAAGAAGGATGAATGTGGCTCAGCTATAAGGAATGGATGAGCCTCCAGACAGCAGTGTCGGGTGAAGTAAGTTAGACACGGGCTTAAGCACTGCACGGTTTTGCTTACTTAGAGGAGAAGCCCAAAGTATGAGAGCCGAATGAAAGACAACCGGAAGAAGGAGGAGGGAGCTTTTGGGGAGGGCAAGAGCCCTCCTCCAGGAGATGGGGGCGGGGTGGAGGTGTCACGGGAGTGACCCTGCCCCCAGCTCCCAAAGAGGAGGGGAGCTTAAAGAAACCGGAGAGATAACACAGGGAGCTTGATGCGGGGGGCAGGACTGTACGGCATCCCTGACCAGCCTTTCTCTCCCACAGGGCAGGGGCCCGCTCGGCCGGTGTGCGGGGCCGCTGTCTGCGGCATCCCCTCCCGGCCCCGGCGCGGGCGGCTTTGGCCTGGGCTCTGGTGTCAGATGAGCAAGCTCTTTCAGATCTCGCTTTGTTTTCAGGGCCAGCGTGAGAGCCGGGTCTCTGGCTACAGCGATGCCCAAGCCCAGAGCAGCCTGTTCGGGTTTACATCCGGGCCACATGTTCATGAAAATAAAATTTAAAGCAATTCACAGAGATACTAGAATAAAGGCAACCCCCCTGCTCTTTCTCTCCAGTCTCTAGTTCTGCTTTTTAGATGTAGCTTCTGTTGTGTTGTGAAGATTTGTTGTGCGTGTGAGGACTTTTACCAACATGCACCAGAACATGTGGACCCCTGCACACCATGCATGTGCGTGTCTCAGTGCATGGGCAACCTGTGTGTGTTCTCCGGGCTCCTTCTACATTTGCTGTGATCAACGTGATTTTGGTTTTAGTTTTAACTTTTTGTTTTTATTTTATTTTATTTATTTACTTTTTTTTTTTTTT
>PVKN010014554.1:0-19088 GCA_004027915.1 Capromys pilorides | reverse complement strand
TTTAGCAAATACTCAACATTCTCCAGCTTTCCCCTGGCAAGTCTGATGAGCATTATGGCCCTCAGTAATATCCTCAATCAAAATCATAGACATTATTGAAAATAGTTAGAAGTTAAATGTTCTTTCAGTTCAATGATAAACCCTAATTTTGTGCATGGTATCAGTTTTGCATCATTGATATTATGGAATATTTTAGAAGAGAATGCTTAATAGTTCAATTCCTTAACTGCTAGGATCCCTTTTTGTACAACCTTTTTCTGTAGCTCCCTTTCTCAAATGAACTGAATTCCTCCAATTATGTAATGAGTGCGCATTTAGCCCACATAATCATAAATGTCTCCTGTTTTATTTTTCTAAAGCAAATAGCAGTCTAGAAGCAAATTTCTTATTGTAGAAATTTTGCTTGGTTTTTGCCTTACTTCCAGCCTCACAGGGAACTCCTTAATGCACGGATGGTGTGCTATGTCCTGTGTGTGTATGAAGAGCGCTTGTTTCTACCAGCAGAAGGAATCCACTAGTGAGAACTTTCCTCCTTTTCTCCCTCCAATTTTGGAAAATAGAGCTTCTCTTCTTCATGCAGACCTGACCTCTTCTCCTACCACTTGAGGATAACTGCAGTAGAAGGATGCTCTTGGTGCACTTAAACTTCTAAACAAATGCAAGGATGGGAGTTTCCTTTAGCTTAGTCTACGAAACGCTGTGAACGACAAGGCTGCAAGGAGGAAAGCATGGGTGAAGAGCAATTTTGACTAAGAAGCAAGGGAGAAGGTTAGCCATTTATCTAACAAGAGAGAGATGGAAAATATTATCGCTGTCGTGGTTGCTTTGTGGGTGGAACACAGAGTCATCACTCTGAATTATATTCCCAGCCCTTTTCTAATTTTTTATTTTTATACAACATTGGCTAAATCACCTCGTGTCCCCCGATAGACACAAACTCATATTTTCTCCCCTAGCCTTCTGGAATGCTGTGGCATGTGGCCCCACATCAGGCCCATTTTCTTCATACATTTTTGAAAGAACAGACACATATGAACATGTCACCAGATTATGCTGCTGAATATTCATGAGAACATCTGAGAGAGCTAAGAGCAACTAAATGGAATTTTAACTACTGCAACTAATGGTTGAATGTGCCAAATTATAGCAAATCAAACTGGTATCAGATAGCTAGTTTCATAACACCCTTCCAGGAGGTCTCAGGGCTTTTCCTTGATGGAGTCCAATCATACTGATATTCTCCATCCTCTGCCTCAGATCTTTTGTGAAGATCTCAGGTTGCATAACAAAGTTTGGTTCATTTACCAAACTGGGTTTCTCATGTAAGGAAGTCCAAGCAATATTAAGTCAGGGCAATATTATGTAAGATAAATAATATCTCGTGTAAGGAAGTCAGGCAACAATAAGAGAAATTCAGCATATTCTGTGTTTGGTCCTCAACTGTAACCGAAAATCCTTCAAATAGTCCAGAAAAGTAAACAGCTTCACTTCTGAAGTGCATTCTGCACTACTTTCAAGTCCTTAGGGTTTCCCTTTAATACCTTTATTTCATCTACCTCATGTTTCTGAATACTGACTACCAATGAGCATTACTGATTACCAATGAGCAACTTGCAAGACTGTGAGGGTCCCCAGCCCTGTGGACTCTAATTAGTTTGCTTCAGGATGGATCTGAGTTTGGAGGGCTTGCAGTTCCCTGGGAAAGGCTCACATGCAGCCAGGCTTAAGAGCCCCCACTGGACTCTTTGCATCATCTTCCTTTGCTTTTTTTTTTATTGCATTTCATTTTCTACCCTGTCTATCTAGGGTAGGATGGATGTCTACAGGGCCATGTTCTTCATAGGCAAAGAACTGATAAATTACTGCCTAATGAGTGCACTGTGCCTCTGCATTTAACAAGGTTTCCAGGAAATCGGAGTCCAAATGATCACGCTTAGGTGGTAGATTACAAGAACAGCAGGGCTGCTGTTATTTCACCCCCTTCTCTCTTGCCTCCTTTCTCTTAATTTTGTCAGTTCACCAACATCTAAAGGTAACTCCTAAGGTACATACACTTTCGTTCCTGCCATGTGCTTGACTCTTTACCTGTGGAGCGATGTCTGGCTTCCTGAATTTCTAAAGTGTAATCCTTCTTATTCCAAGTATTAATGATTTTGGTTTGCATATCTAGCCTGGAATGCTTGATTAGCTATCTACAGTGACTGCATTCAAAACAGTAGAAGCTTGAGTAAGGACTCAGAAGACTGAAAGAAGAAAAAATTCTCTCTTGCTTTATTTTGTTATTATAACAGAAATGCTTGTTCATTTTCATTAATTAATTGATTGACTGATTTTTTTGCATTGTAGAAAAGGGTCTACAGGGTTTTCAGAGTCTAACTACTGGATCTAATTTATAGTAATCTGCTTGATTTCAGCATCGCAAGAGCTGGGATTACAGACACATGCCGCTACACCCAGTCTCAGTTGCTGTCCCAGTGCACCCCGGGGGCAGGGCTGGCATGGCAGGCCTGGGGATTGAATCCCTGACTCCTGTGCCTCCTTGCAGGCACTTTAATCCACTGAACTATTTGGCTGGCCCATGTCTGTTCATTTTACAAGACATGGAAAACTGCTGATAAATTAGAAATGACTAACCAGAAATCACCTATAACCCTCCCACGTGGCTGTGTGTTTTAAATTATCTCTACCTTTCTTTCTGTCTCTGTTATCAAATAAATTCCTATCCTTAAAATGCTTTTTTCAATTAGTCCTTTTTTGGGTGCATTTTATATTAGAAAATGTACACTGAGAACTTGCTAACTTTGCACTTTTGAATTTGGAACTTCTAGAACTTTAGACAGTAGACTTACTGTGGAATTTATTTCACAAGTTATAAAGATTCCAAATCTCAGAGAGATTAATACAGAAATAGTGACAGACTTAAAATTTAAAATTTACAGTCATTCAACTTGAGAAGCCCAGTGCTTTTCTAGTCTGTATTGCATTGTTGACGTATAGCCAAGTGCAAAGGTGTCAGTTTTATCCAGATTCGAGGCTTGTACACGATGTTTCCAGTTGTATCAGGTGAAAAGAAATCAAAATTGACTACATTCTTGGTGTGATGTAAGAAATAAAGTGATTTGGTTGAACTTCTTGGTATTTTGGAGGAGATATAGACTGCTTGGTGTACAGTCAGGTTAGATATTCCATCTCCTCTTAATGCAGAGCCATGAAACTGGAATCTACAAAGAAATTAGTCCCAGAAACTACAGCATTTAACCCAAGGTGTCATCAAGCTTGCTCTGCATAATATTATTTCTTAGTGCCACAATAAATATTCTACTGTGAACTTTGGATTGATCCAAATTAAGCAAACAGTTTTCATGATGATAGCATGTTTCTAAGTTTTTACATATTCTTTTGGGCATCACAGATCTTTATTAGATACAGTGTGCAAATTTGCTGCCTTCCTGTTATAACAAGAACAGGATTTTTTTCCCTGTAAACAAGGCCATGTTGGTTAACATCTTGAAAAGTTGGTATCATGGTTCACAATTTAGAATATGATACTTTAATCTAGGTAGACTTTTACACAGGAGACAGCAAAAAAAAAAAAAAAAAAAAAAAAAAAAAAAAAAAACCTTTCATTGAGAACTAAAATGTGCTGAAACTACAAAGTAAACCTGTTCCAATTTATTTCCGGATCTACAAATCATTTCTTCTTTCTTTCTTTCTTTCTTTCTTTCTTTCTTTCTTTCTTTCTTTCTTTCATTTTAGGGAAAGGTCTACAGGGTGTTCAGGATCTCACTACTAGATAGGACTCATAGTGATCCACCTGATTACAGCCTCCCAAGTGTTGGGATTACAGGTGTGCCACCACTCCCAGTCTCAATTGCCATCTCAGCACACCCTGGGGTCGGGGCCAACATCACAGGCCCTGGGGATTGAACCCATGCCCCGTGCACCTGCTTGCAGGTGCTCTAATCCCCTGAATTATTTGGCCGGACCCTACAACTCATTTCTTATAAAAGGCTTTTCTATGCTAATTTTCCTTGTCTGGAATGATCTTAGATATCCAACTCCACCTTTTTTTTTTCTCTCTCTCTCTTCCTAGTGCTTTTCCCAAAGCCCTAACTTTAAAAAAAAGCAGTGTCATACCTATTTTTTTTTTTTTCCAAATCCAACTGAAGAAACATTGTTCAGATTCTCCCTCTGTCTCCAGGTTTTAAGCTAGACAGTCATAAAGGATTCCAGGGGTGTCCAAAATAATCAAGGTCTTCATCTAAGTACCCTTGTTGGTGGCAGATCTGTATTGCTCTATGGTTTATAGTGATTAAAATTTGATGTAGTACAGGCAAATCAATAGACTTACAGAGCTAGATGGCTATCTGCAGCAATGGAACTTGAGAGAAATATTTCTATTCCAATTTTATAGTCTTTTTCTCTGTTTCCTATCCTAGTCTTCATTAATAACCTCCTGACCAATGAAGTGTCAGTGATAAAAGACTAAGTATGCTCTCCTTACCATATTGGAAGAAATAGAACTATCACATTTAAGTCTCCCTGAAAATATTTGGAGTATTGTCCTTTCTGTGGCCTTCTTACCCTGCCATGCAATTTTGTGCCACTGTGAACATTTGTGAAAATGACACTGACGTTTGACCTCACACCTGCAGCCCATAGCAATTGCCCTGATGTCTCCATTCAAGTAAATCTAGCATCATATCAAGAGACAGAGTCTTGGGAATCGTTGCTGCAGTACTTTATGTTTGATACATGGTTCATCTCTTCAACTTAGAATTCTCAATTTTAGATTAGGTTAAAGCCCTCAGGAGGATTGAGTAAAGAATTTGATACAACTTTAAGGAGATGGAGAAAATACTTCAGATTTTATAAATGAATCAAGGAAAACTTGCCCAAATCATAAAATTTTACCATCTGTATTCAAGATTTATGCATTTCTTTATCTTTGTGTTTAGTCAGTTAAGGACTTACTTTCCCCTTAAGAAATAATCAGTGGCATCAGTAGAATTTTATTTTTAAATGAAAAAATATGTTTTCATCAAAATTCACTCAATTAGGTTACAGATAAGCTTAAAGAGATTGGCAGTGATGGAATTTGCTCATAGAGAAAATTCTAGCATCCACATAGGAATAATTATGCATCAAAGCATATTCAGTATAGATCTAATTTTAACAGTATTTTAAGTGCATTTGATAATTATATTCTTAATACAAATCTGAGGAAATAGCAACCATACTCTCAGACATTATGAACATTAATATTTTCATTTTATGAAGAAGTGAACTGAACTTCAATAATATCCCTAGGCCACAGTCATGCAACCAGTGCGTCATGCAATCACATTCAGAACCAGGTTCCCTAACTCCAGTCTATAACCCTTGTGATATATTGTGAACCTTAGTCCTTCTATTCCTTAATTCCACCAACACATAGTCACTGTATCTCATATTTGCCAGGCATCACGCTAGGTCCTAGAAACCTTGATGAGTAAAACAGATACAATCGCATAAGTGCTCCTCATGCCCTTACAGACATACGGTTATACCCTAGTGGACCATTTGCCCACTTTAAACCCAGTGGCTCACAAAATTCTATCTGTTTCTCCAGTCATTCAGGTCTCATGAGCTTGACTGATGAAACTGATGAGGTCCTCTAGGCAGCCTTCATTCTCCTAAAGTTCTAGATGAAATTGACCCAGTGGTTAGTCAGATGTCATATTCCAGAACCTGACGAGTATCCTCAAATAGATAGAGTGCTCCGAGGAGGAAGAGGAATGGTACTGTGGGTGCTCAGTGATCTTTGGAAAGTGGGTTGGGGAAAAGAAATTTGGAAGAAAAATTCTAGAAAGCACCCACTGTTCAAATCATCAATTGTAACCAAAGCAAATCTTAGTTGTCATTGAAGAAATCTGAATTTAAGTGTGGATGATAGAGTCACTGAACCTTCTTATCCTTCAGACACATCAGAATCTGTTCGTTAGAGTTGGGAAATTTGTTCTTGAGATAGAGCAGGGCATGAAGTTTTCTGGAAAGCTGTCAGATGGAATGGAACAAGAATACCATAGTTGTGGTGGGAGGGGATAGAATGGCGAGGAGAGTAAATTTTAAGCTAGGCATCCCATACAACCAGAAAGGATAAGGGTGTATGTGCGTTTTGTGGTTCTGAGCCACCTCGCAGTGAGATCTAGGATGTAAGGCCCAGTCATGAATGTGTTAAGTCAAATCAAATAAAGCAGAAAAGTAAGACAAAAAACAGAATCCACCATAGAACTGGCAACTTTTTTACATAATAAACATCACAAAGTCCATCTCTGTTGGGTAGAATTATAAGTTCTCATGAAACAAAGGTTTCATGGGAGACTATGAGGACAGAGAGGGCCATACAACATAATGCAATTTCACTCTGAATGATTTGATCCTTTCTCCCGAATGTTGTTCCACTGATGCACTTTCGTTTTCCATCCCCATGTTTTCCTCGGTGGTAATTTCCATTGGATGTCAAGCTTTTGTGTGATGAGTAAATTCCTGTGCTGTGGGTATGGTTACCAGCCCTCTCAACTCCTGAAGGAGCTCTCCTTGACTGGAATAATAATAAAAAAAAAATATTTCAATCACTTAGAAATTAGCTGCACAATTGTCAAAGCTCTGGCTTACGTTAACATGCTGCTAGAGAAAAATGAAAGGACAAAGAGGGAGAGAGCTAAACATATTGAGCCCCATTCTAATTAGCAAGGGAGGCTGTTTGAGAACAAAGGAAAGCCACATAGTTTACTGTTATCTGGTCTAATTGTTCTTTATCTTAAAATATTACAATCAATTGGATCGAGTGTCTTTATCCATATCTGAGAAGATCAAATAGCAGAGAAGGGGCCTGGGAGGGCTGTTGAAAGAAGATGGATTTTGTCTGTTTGGAGATTTTAAAAAGTTGTCTTCAGAGGTCCTGAGAAGGAACATGATGTACAGTTCACTTTGGTGAGCCAGGGTCTCATTACCAGGTCCGGACTTAGCACATCCCACACTACCTTGCACCTTTTGCATGTGAATTGGGGTCCACAGCAGACATTGTGGAATTGTTGTTGAGAACCAAAGACATAAGCCAGGCTTGATGTTGGGTAATAATCAGCCATTCAGTGTTATTGTTGAGTCACTACTCAATGGGCATATCCATTCATCAGGGTCTTTAGCCCTGTTCAACTGAGATACTGGATTCATAAATTCTGTTCAGGAAGTGAAGAGACAGAGAAGCAGAGCTCAGTGGTGCTGAGGGAGGCCAGAACTGGGCACTGGGCCTGGGCACTGGGGCCTGCTTATTAGTCCTGCTGGGCAGCACGCAACACCCTTGGTCTCCTAGGTCTCTAGTTACAGGCTCTCAAACAGTGTGTTGCACTGACATATGGTACAAGGCCAGCCCTGAGCGCTTAAACATTGTCAGTTTCCTGACAGAGTCCTCTCACTGAGCCAGATTGGCAGGCGAGTAGTCAGGGCTTCCCTTTGCGTGATGGGCTAGCCATAGAGTGACCCAGGGCAAGAGGTCAGAA
This sequence comes from Capromys pilorides, assembly GCA_004027915.1. Lineage (NCBI taxonomy): Eukaryota > Metazoa > Chordata > Mammalia > Rodentia > Capromyidae > Capromys > Capromys pilorides. Next base: position 11,547 of record PVKN010014554.1, on the reverse strand, counting down.
CTGGAACAAGGATGCTGTGAAATCCAATCAGGGAGTCTGAGCTCAGGCCCCTCTTTTTCCTAGAGACTCAGAAAAGAAGGATAATAGCCACAGGCCATATTTCTCATGAGTAGCAGAACCTGGACCAAAAAACACAACCCTTTCTCTGAGAATAGCAACTATTCTGATTCAGCTCACTGGGTGTCAGGCCTGGCAAATGAATGGCAGGCTGATTAGGTGTGGCGGTGAGATAGCAGAGGTTTATGAAGCAGCCTTCTTGTACCTATAAATGAAATCAGGGAACTTTGATGGTGTGGTCAATACACCTATGTTAAAAAGGTGAGCTCCTCACATAAATCTGGAGTGAGGCCACCGGACAAAAGCAGAAAGCAAGACATAAAGAGAAACTATTGCCAGGTTAGTAATTGCAAGGTTGCATGGGCTTATTTAAAGGCCATCTCCATCTGGATAAAGGGTTTCATGCAAGCGATGTATGGGGAAAAGGAAGCAAATTAATAATAATTTTGTGTAGGAAGAAGAGAAAGGGGGGAGGGTCTGAGGCCCACCTCAGAGTGTTCAGAGATGTGGCTCTGTGAAAATGTAAGTTAGTGGACTTAAGCACTTCGTGGTTTCAGATCACTTGACCTTTTGTATCTTTTACTTCTTCTTTCTTGTTTTCCTGGGCTCAAGTGTGCTCTTGTAGACGGTCTCCTCATTTAAATGAAGAAATCAATATAGTGGATTAATTTACTCTAAGATGATAGTGAGACACTGTGGGCTCCGTAGTAGCTCCCTTTTTCCCCCCATTGCCATGTGATCTTTGAATCTCATGGAACACTCGGTCCTGAGAAAAGAATCCCTAACAGCGGAATGTCAAGTGAGATGAGGACTTGTGTGGCTAGCTACATGCCAAACTTTATTCACTGTGGACGTATGCACTTAGTCATCAAAGAAAACTTGTGATTTTTCTGACACACAGGGTGATTATATGACGTGAGGAAGGTTACTCAGGGTAAGGAAGAGAATTTTGGAACTGACCGCAGTCCTCTGGCTCATGAGATTCTTACTGCCTCTGTTATTTTATTTTATTTATTTATTTATTTATTTTTATATTTTAGGGAAGGGTCTATAGGGTGTTCCCGGTCTCACTACTAGTTAGGGACTCACTGTGATCCACCTGTTTACAGCCTCCCAAGAGCTAGGATTATAGGTGCATGCCACCACGCCCAGTCTCAGTTGCTGGATTGAACCCTTGGCCCCGAGCTTACTTGTAGGCACTTTAATATGCTGAGCTATTTGGCTGGCCATCACTGCCTCTTTTATTATGCAGTATTTCTTCTGTCTGTCTGTCCATCTATCATCTATCTATCTATCTATCTATCTATCTATCTATCTATCTATCTATGTAATCTATCTATGCATTGCTCTATGCATCTCACCATCTGTCCATCCATCCATCCAACAACCTAACTATCTGGTCACATATTTTCTCTGGGTCCATGAGGATTTTAAATGGAATTTATAGTTACTAATGTCTGATACCAGATATTGAACTAGTAGAGGTTCTGGTTCTCGTCACTACAGCCACCTAAAGGAGCACCTAGGCTGTATACCGATGCTTCTATATGTGAAACCTACTTTGTTTTCCTGGAAAGTCTGTCCCTTCAATCTGACTGCTTTAGTGTCCCCTGCACTTTGGCAGTCCAGGATTGCTGTGGACTGTGTGGTCTCTGTAGCAGCCCTGTTTTCTCCCCAGAATTTACAGGAAGGCTCCAGCCTAAGTAACTTCAGTACATGTGTGGTGAATTGCATTTGCTGTTGGAACATAGCAGAGCAGCATGGAAGAGGCAGGTTTTCCCAAAGCTGATTATATTACCATCATTAAATGTGTAGTTTGGTTTTTCAGAGTTTTGCAAGAATTAAATTCGTCAACTATTTAAGAGCTCAGGGCTTGTTGTAGGTTAGATCCACATTGTGTGTGTGTGTGTGTGTGTGTGTGTGTGTGTGTGTGTGGTTCTGGGGATCAAACTTGGGACCTTACACTTGCCAGGCAGGAGTTTATCTCCTCGGCCCTACATCTACTTTTAAAAACATAGTAAATGCACTCTAGCCTCTGCATCAGTTTTTTTATCCTCAGTTTCCTTTATCTAAGAGGGGGAAAATAATGCTTATCTTAAAGTATGTAAAGCATTTTTACCACAATGCCAGTGCATACTAAGTTCAGGCACAGTACTCTGAACTCACGATAGCATTAGATATGCAGTGAAAAGTGGACATTTTTTACTTGGCTTCATAGAAGCCCCTAACTTTCCCCCAGAATCTGGTCTGAACATTTCTGTCTCTACATGTCTTTCAAGGCCCAAGCAGTGGTAGATTTGAAGGTAGCATGGAACTGATGAAGGAAATCACAACTCCTTTCCTTCTCCTTTCTCTTGACAAATAAACCTTCATATAATGGTGCTCTAAATTTCTTTCTTTTTTTTTTTTTTTAAAAAAAATTTATTTATTTATTTATTTGTTTGCTTGTTGTGTTTGTTTGTTTCTTTATTTATTCATTTTGTGGCTGGCTCAGCCTGCCCTGGTGGTGGCGCTGGCGCAGCATGTGGTGCCGGGGATCAAACCGCAGTCCCTGCAGTTGCCTGAGCCCTCCTAAGCAGGCGCTTTAGACCACTGAACCATCTCGCCGAGCCCTGGTGCTCTAAATTTCTTTCTGGTTTTTTCCAAGAGCTTGACATTGACTCTTCTTCCTTATATTCTATGGTTAGTCTTATTGCTGTCTATGATTTTGTTTCATGACTTTTGTTATAAAGCTGACCACCGTGTGGACTGTTCTTTGTCTTATAGCAGAGAGATCTAAGTAAGTGATCCACTTTTGAAAATATGAAAAATGAGTTTCTTTAATTTAGGTTTTTAAAATCTTATTCATTTAAAAATAAAACTTATGCATTTATTTATTTGGTACAAAGTCTTACTATGCAGCTCAGACTTGTAGTGATACTGCTGTCTCAGCCTCCCCAGTGCTGAGATTGCAGGCATGCACCACAACACCTGGTCTTGGTGTTAGCAAGGCATGTGGTACAGGGGATTGAACTCTGGTCCTTGTGTTTGGCAGACAGGTGCTTAGATCACTGAGCTATTTCCCCAGCCCCAAACTTTGAATCTATTGAGGACATCATCCTTGCTGTCTATTTGCACCATTGGTACTTTCCTCCCTGGTTGAATTTGAGCTTCAGATGAGCCAGGAAAGAAGGAATCTGTTTCTCAATCCTGCTGTATGTGCCATAGACTTCCTGACCACTGGGACAGAAGGAAGTGGCCCATTTGGTTTAACTTCATTCTAAATCTTTGAAGAAACAAATTACCTTTCTGAATTTTGTGTTCCCTCTGTAACATTTAGAGTAATTCTATTTAGGCCAGTTGATAAGTCACCTCTCCTGAAACAGAGGAATTACCTGAAACATTTGGATGTTCCAATTCTTCATGGAGGCCTACACATGATCCAATGTCTATTGGCCAGCTGTGGATGATGCATGACATTAAAGAGGGCTTAGGGGATAGAGATTGTTTGTGTTTCTTTGTGTCCAATACTATAGAACATTTTGGATCCCTGAGACCAATGAGAAATAAATTTATATTAAAAATAATGATTTGCAATTCCCTAAAATATCTATATTATTGACCTAACTTCAAAATATATATTTATGTTCGTGTTTGGTTGGAATTGCCTAGATAGTGAGCTCAATTTTCTGATTCATTTTGCAAAAGTCTTTCTCTTTAACCTCAAAAAAATCTCTTCCTCAGTTATTTGTGGAAAATAATTTCTGTAGCATACTGCTTTCAGAAAATCACTGCCCTTCCCCTCATTGGGAAAGACCTTCAAGTTCACCTCATTCATCTGCACACCAGCAGCCCAAATCTTCCCTCTAGCAATTCAGATAACAGTGAATTCAGTGGTTATTTAGCCTGAGTTCCTACTAGAATTTTCTAGAAACTTAAAAAATTATGAATTCCCATCCCCTCCTCCTACCAACACTTTTGAAGTAATTAGTCTCTGTGCCATTTGGACACAATATTAGAAAGTCTTCCTACGTCTTTCTGTGCAGGCCACAGCCACAGCAGAAACTGATTTCTTAAGGTGGGTGTGCACAGAAGAGGACTGGTGACCACAGGGACCCCAGACCCTGTTAGTTCTTGATTAATTGAAAAGACTCACATGAGTTATTCAAATCTTAGTTGTTAAATGAGCTATGTATATTTTTGAATTCAATAAGAAAGGAAATGTTTGCCTCTCTTAAGGGATCTCACAGAAAATCTGCAGCCATATGGGACCAGGGAAGAAATGCCTTCACAGAAATTGAGACGCTAAGAAGTTGCTAAGATGGGCAGCTTTCTGCCTTTGCCTTGCTTGATGTGTCAGGTTCTGAATGAAATCCACTCAGCCTTTCACGTGCCACCCCACATCTGTAGAAATCCTCTCAATTTTTTTGTGTGTCTCTGTCACCTCCTTCTCCTACCAGTAGGATCTGTTAGGGATTATAATATTGACTTCCCCTTACCACTTGGATTTTCATAGGAGAGAACAACCCTCCTATGGAAGGGTGCTCAAGTCTTTTCAAACTGTGCAGGAACTTGGGGGCTATGGTGTTGCAGTGTCTTTGAAGGCTGCACGAGTACTCACCAATTTCCTCTACACACAGTTTGTTTGTGAAATCTCAAAATTTCTCAGATGTCTACCAAACATAAAGACTATGAGGAGAAGCTGTATTTCTCCGTCCAACTTAGACTGGTTAAGACTCTGTGCACAAGTTTGATGTAATACTGTTAAGGGGGATGGTTTAATTCTTTATTTTTGTTCACAGAAGAAGAAAAAATGGCTTTTGTGCACAGCTCCTCCTGGCATACTCCTGTCAATCCACAGCCTGCCTTTGGTTAGAAATGTAGAAACTGACATATGTTGTTCCTAATCTTGAGTGACATCCATTTAGCCAGCAGACATTTGCATGGTCTTTGGGGAATTACAACACATATTAAGTATGCCTATATCCCTTTCATTTCCAATGCTTGCACTTGCAGTGCATTTTAGATCTTAACACAAGTTGTCCTGAAGGGAAAGAACTCAAAGAAGACTTAGAATTTCAAAAGAATGCAACATCAGCTTGAAGAGTAAAAGAAGCAGCTAGTAAGCGAATTCCTTTATATGCTATATCCAAAGTGTATTTCTCATTCTTTCACCATATCACACTTCTTTTACTTATTCTTGTGTCCGATGTCACCAACTATATTCATTTTGGAGCCTAGCAGATAGAATGCCACATCTTTTATTCTACACACACACACACATATCACTAACTCAAATGTAAATGTTCCTTGTTCCTAATTGACTTACGGTTGGTTGTCTTCCTTCTTGAGGAAAGAGAATATCCCTTCTAATTCAGTAGTTTTCAGTCTGTAGCATGTGCCATAATCACCGGACATCTTATTAAAATATAGATTGTAGGACTATGTTAATGACCTACAGTTGTATCCCTACAGTAGTGATGATAAATCTATTGGAAGTATATTATTTGTTTTCTTTTAAGACAAAAGATGCTAACGTACTACTAATTTATATTGGTATTTTTGAAGATAACATGTAATGCTTAAAATTTTCATTTTGACTAATTTTACATGCTTATATCTGGTAATCTGATCAACTATATTGAAAACAAGAATGTGCAAGATAGCAACCATTGCTGAATTGCTGTCATCTTGTTTTCTTAAAATTGTGTATTGTTTCTACTGTCTTATTTCTTTAAAATAAGAATGATGCTAATTTGTGAAGGTTTTTTCTAACACAGAATTAAAGTGTTCCAGATTAATTGCGCTGTTGACGCTTTGTGATAAATAGGTGGGTTTGGAGTTGCACTTTGGACCCTCATCTCTCAAAGGTTTGCCATTTCTGCCTTGGAATTTCTAATTCAAAAATCTGGGATGAGACCCAAGAGTCTGTGTTTCCAATATATTCCCAGTCAATGTTGATGATGCTATTTTAGGTTCATATTTTGGGACAGAATTTTTTAAAATAAATATTATCTCATATTAATTGTGCAGATTAATGGTTTTCATTGGGCCATTTCTATATGTACAAATATCATACTGGAATCATATCTCCCCTACTTACTATCTTATTTTTTCCTTCTCTCGTTTTTCAGTTTCTTTCCTTTCACTTAATAATTCTTCTTCTCCTTTTAACTTTTATTTTATTTATTTACATATAAGAGAGGATATCATGTGATACCTGGCTTTGTGTGTCTGACTTGTTTTGTTTAAATTGATGGCCTACAGTTGTATGCATTAAGAACCACTGCTTTCAGTACATTTAATGTCTACACCATATATTTTTATAACAAAATCATAAGGTAAATTTTCTAGTCATTTCATTGTTGATACTGCCAAGGTTATTTGCTTGATCACACTGTAGTTTCTACTGGATTTTCTCATATGTCTCTCTCTGCATTTCTTTTTTTTTTTTGGTGTGGAACCAGGGAATGAACTCTGGTCTTTGTGCTTGTCGGGTGAGCGCTTGCTCTACTGAACTATCTTGCCAGCACCCAAAACTATGCTATTTTTTTTTTTTTTTTTTCATATTTTAGGGCAGGATCTACAAGGGTGTTTAGGGTCTCACTACTAGATCAGACTCCTAGTGATCCTCCTGTTTAGAGCTTCCCAAGAACTCGATTACAGGTACTCACCATCATGCCCAGCCTCAGTGCACCCTGAGGGCAGGGCTGGTATGGCAGGCCTGGGGATCAAATCCCCACCCCCTGTCCCTGCTTTCAGGACTGGCCTTAGCAGGAATCTTGTTTGGTCAGAATATTCCTTATCAATGGCGTTATGTTTTAATAAATATTCATATGCTCACCCCCAACCCCTATGCTCTGGCTATAAATTCCCACTTGTCCATGCTGAATTAGGAGCTGAGTATAATGGAAAAATCCCATTCTCATGGTGCCTGCCCCTACTGCAAAAGTCCTGAGAAAAGATGACTTTACTGCGCTTTAAGAAGAGTGATTAAATATGTTTTTCTTTAGCAATATATACACATCCTTGTTTTCCCCTCTATATTAAGTGTTGCAATACATTTCTCCCCATGGCTGTCTTGGTGTACTGGTGCTTTTATTTTGATAGTACCTAGAACTTGAACAAAAAAAGTATCTTCTGAAGAAGATTATGAGTCACAGGAGAAAATTAGTCTCACTGCTTTGTGGTCACACTTCAGCTACCTCTTATTGCCAGAGTTGGAGGCTGACTTTCCTGAAGTCAATCCCTCCTCAGAAGAACCCTAGTTTCCACTTCTGTAGATAATCAGAGAAATGTGCTCAGGCTCCGATATCAGCAACAGAAGAGGGCCTCTGGCTGTGAGAGGTGTTAGCAAGAACAGGTTAGGTGCCTTATGGACGTAGGCACCCTAAGGATAGACATGGCAAGGACATCACTCACTGTACCAAAGCAGGCTTAGAGGGGCTCATTTTTATTGCTTGGAGTCAGTCAACTTGATTTACAACTCCTGTATGTCTTGGGCTACACCTTATCTATCTGGCTGATGGCTATGCTGGAGTTAGCATCTGCTACATGCTGGGTATTCTCAAATGCAGGATCTGAGTGCAGACAAGCCCAGGAGTCGGGACTCTTCAGAAGTTGATTATGTTGTAGTATTTAGGAAAGACAGTCAGACTCTCAGAGTTACTTTTCTGAGCCTGCATATTCTATGAATTGGGAAAGCTAAGATTGGAACTCAAAACTTTCTTTTTTTATATATTTAGTAAAGGGTCTACAGGATCTTACTATGTAGATTGGACTCGTAGTGATCCTCCTGTTTTCAGCCTCCCAAGAGCTGGAATTACAGGTGTACACTATCACGCTCAGCATCATTTGCTGTCTCAGTGTACTCTGGGTGCCGTACTGGCATAGCACGCCAGGGGTTGAACCTGTAACCCCTGTGTCTGCCTAAGCAGGTGCTTTAATCCTCTGAGCTATCTGGCTAGCCCTGAACTCACAACTTTATGCTTTCAAATTCATTCTTCTTTTCCTTGAACTATTGCACTTCATAGAAAGGGATTTACATTCAGATGTAAATGGCATTTCCATCTAGATTATAATGATTGAGCTTGAAGATGCGTAGATAATGATACATTCTGATTCTGCTTTTAAATCTCTATTTTATGCATTATCTAGTTACAGAAAATCTTATTCAGTTTTAGGAAATGGCCTTGACTAGGTTAAACATTTGATTTTCCAACTCATGCTGATTTTGTCTAGATGCAATTCTCTATCTCAGTTTTCTTTTTTGCTTAACAGAGAGTAGACAAGGCCATCCATTTTTAGCCTAAAAAGTGTCTATTAATCTTAAGTACAGTTTTCATGTCAGAAAAGAGACCTAGACTTCCGCTGGAAGTATCCAGGAATATTTAAGAATTACAGCATGTAGGTTTTGAACTTTATTCCCATGAGTATAAATTCTTTGTATTAGTTTGTATAATTAGGTAGTTATTTAGGTAGGTAGTTTGCTGCTGCACTGCTGGGGCTGGGACTCAGATATTCTAGAAGGCAAGGAAAATGTCCTTCCACCAAGCCCTCACCTTAGCAGTGGCTTCAAGTCTTGTTTTATAGTCAACCTTTTGTGTCAACTCCCATTTAGCCCTCCATTATTAACTTTTTTTTTTTTTTTTTTTTTTTGTGACATATTCTACATCTGCATGGAAACTGCCATTTTATTTTTCATTCCCACTTCTCTGGCAGGTCTTTCCTTTTTCTACACTGCCTATTCGAGACCCTGTCAGGTTGCTCCCTTTTGTCTCCAGGTCTGTACGGGCTGGCGCTGTGCAGTGACACACACTTACGTGTTGGTGCCTCTGTCTCTGGCCTCCTTTCCAGGACTTGTTCACACAGCTACTGCTCAGAGCCCCCTACCAATCTCCTGCTCAACCTACGGCCTCTTGGGTGGTCCTCTTGCCAGCTGTTTTAGCTCTGGCTCCGTTTAAGTCCATATTTTCATCTTTTTTTATTCAGTAAATTGAATGTGTGAAAATAAAAATAAAAAGCTCCTTGATGATCTCCCACCTCAAGTTTTACTTTCTTTGTTAGTGCTTTGTACATTTCAAGTTACAGTAATTTTTCAAATAATTTAATGCCCTAGATTAGTCAGAATGGGGTACTGAGAGGCACACAGTTAGAAGTCTGTGGTTAAATTTATTTCTCATTTTCTTGTCCTTTATGGAGCTATCAGGACCAGTTTTCTCTGGGTTTTCATGTTAGGGATGCTTTCATGATTCACAGGCTAATATCCAGGTCCTAGGAAAATGAGCAATGAGTTCTGACTCTATTCTGTGAAATCTGTCAAACAAGTTGTCCACTACGCTATTGCATTTGACTATATGAGTAGTTTTGTGAAGTAGGTATTCATATCTGTATATTATAATTAATGAAGCAAATGCACATTTATCCAGTATGCATTTTCTAGGCACTTGCTTAGGGATAGCCAACTTGCTCAAAGAAACACTGCTGTAAGTGAAGGAGTCAGAAATGATTGTTTTCCCATCTCAGTTCCAGTGATCTCTGAATTATATTTTTAAGGCCATGTAGCTTAAATACTCAGAATTGTGAGAACTTCTTCCATTTCCTCCACCACTTTCTCAATCCTCTCTCCTCTTTCATCTTTTTCCTTTCATGATTCTGTCAACCTTCTCCACTGCCTCCCATTTTCCTGGAACCAAAGGTTTACACTTGGCACGTTTTTTTTCTCTCTTCCCATCTTCAGGCACCACTGTCACCTTTCAGAATTCCCACGATTCTTACTTCATCCCCAACCTGAACCACAAGAAGGAAGCTTCCATCAGTTCTGCAAGAACCATAAGAAAGAATCCTTGTCAGCAGACTGGATCCCTAAGTTTTGCTACAGTTCTATATCATTCTTGAAATTTTTATTAAGGCATGGATTTCCTGTGGCATATCAGATAGTAGCATACCAATTGTCTTAAGAGATGAAAGTAAATAAGGTAGACTGTGGCCATATAGTTCAGAGAATTCTCTTTTTAGGACTTTCTCCTGCTCAATGATTGACTTTTCCTAATAATGCTCTCAGAATGTTTTCTTATAGTAAAACAGTGAATAAACAGTTCTGGACTTAAAAATAGGGAGACCAATGCCAGAAGCCTTATGCTAATAGTGTTTCTAATGATGACTGAAATCCCAATGTTAGCTAAAAATAGATGCTTGATAAGTATCTTCTTTTATGCCAAATGTCCCCTGCACCTTCATGCCTACCGTTCCATACAGTATTCTCACGAATCACGTTGATGTGAGATGTCGTGAAACAAATGCACAATATTCTCTATGGCTCAGGCAGTATTTGAAAGACTTTATAAATATTAGCTGGCATAATGACACGAAGAAGGTCCTGCTGCATTTAGCACATGAAGAAACAGAGGCACCGGGAGCTGTTAACTTTGCCCTTGTTTGGTTGCCAGAACTGGCATTCTCATTCAGACATCCCCACAATAAAGTCCTTGCTCTTCAAAACGGTGATTTACACCCCAAAGCCATGGCATAGACCCTCATAGACTCATTTCACTGCACTTTTAATTGTTAATCTAAAAGTTTGCATCTCCACACACATTGCTCCACTACAATGATTATTTCTTAATAGCAGGGGTTTTGACTCATGCATGTTCTCCAGTAGAGATTCTTGCTGTGACATTTTCATTAACACCACCACCACAACAACAAAACAAACCAAGCAGACTATCAGTAAACATTGGTTGGGTAAGTGAATCTTTTTAGCTCCCAGCACTCATTGCAGTGATGTACACCTGACAGGTCCTATGGATGTTAAATAAGTAGTGCATTTTTAAGGGAGTGCTACAGTTTCTGCATACATGTATTCTCAAATCATTTCCCAAATCACGAATTGTGATAATACTTGTTGCACTATCCGGATGTAATGACTGGCTAGTCCATGGTTACTGATGAAATTCTCCTAGCATTTTAGGAATTACAAAGACATTAAAGACGGGAGGCAGGCTGACAAAGACATACAGTAGAGGAGATGAAGAAGTTCAGTGTGTGCTGCTGGAGCAGATGTCTGCTCAGGTACCTTGGAAAGCTTGAAGCAGGCTGAGAGTTGGACCTTCCACTGCTTCCCCCTATCACTATGCCACAGGCTTTGGATGTGCTGATGGATTTGTGAGGCTGCTCAGCCTGTCAAGGAGGCCTATGTTGGGAAGGAAAACATAAAAGGAAGTATTTTTTTCCTGTTTTGGGTCACCCTTTCCTTCTTTCCTAAGTTCTTCTTTATTTCATTTAAGTAGGAGATTAGAAAAGATATTAAACCAAAGAATTTCATTTTTGTAATGTAATTTTCATTTTATGTGGCTCTTAGAATGAGCTCTTCATTTATGTGTTTAATAAGCTCAAGTCTTCACTAATGTTCTCCTGAATTTTATATTCTGATCTAACATGGCATAAGTTTTTGAAAAAAAAAACTAAAAAGTAAGTAAGCATCTTTCTAATATGAAATAATAATGTGTCTTT
>PVKN010014553.1:0-19097 GCA_004027915.1 Capromys pilorides | reverse complement strand
TTTCCCTAATTTGAAACTTAATTTACTCTCTGAGCTATAATCAAATACAATTCCTAGTAATTATTTTAGTAAGAGTTTGCAGAATGTATTGTCTTAATTATTACATTGAAAATTTATTGTTTAAGTTTTTAAATGCATAATTTTTAATTAAGATGTCACATAGGGAAAACCACATAAAATAAAAACAGTTGATTGACATTATATGTCGAAGTTTTCTTTTGTAAAATCACCATGAATACTGCATCGGTGAATACTGAGCTATCACTCCTGGGGGTCATACAGGATTAGGTTCCTATGAGGCATTGGTCCCAAGATTTTCATCAAACAGTCAATACAATCTTGTGTTATTATTTAATGATGCTTTGTTTAATATGTATTGTTGATTCACTAATATTAATCTTACTGCCAGCTGCACTATAACTCATATTTGAATGGACAACTTAACTCACGCATGTATTTTAGAGACAGACAGGTAGTACCGGGCTCTCCTCTTTTTCCTGTGACAGCTCTGGTACCTCTCCCTATTGCTACCTTTTGCTTTCTTATTATGGTCCCCAGAGGAGGGACTGAAACACTTTCCTTCAGTGCCCTCCCACAGCTCCTAAAGTTACCTGTGGCTGATCTCCGGACCAATCAGACAGGATATATAGCTCGGTGGTCAGATCCTATCCAGCTCTTGAAGAAGCAGTGGAGAAATCACCTCTAACATGGCAAAGATCACAGAGATAGCTAGGCCCATTACTAACATGCCCAACCTAAACTCTATGTAAGTTGCAATTAAAACAAGTATTAAAATTCCCTGAAAATTCTACAAATTCCCTGGTTTCAGCCCCACTTTTTCTATCTATCTATCTATCTATCTATCTATCTATCTATTTTATAGAGATGTGACAACTGTCAACCAACAGCTCAGGTTTCTCAAGATTCTACCTACCTGCTACCATCCCAGCTGCAGCTGTTCTGAATACCCCAACTCATACTCCAGAAGATGTCTCTCCTGACCAGAGCCACTCAAATTTAAACTAGAGAGAAAAATTGAATTTGGACCAATCAATAGACCGGGAACAAAAGGCCTGAATTTAGACCAATTTGGACCAATCAGCAGGCTTGGATTTGAATCAATCACAGGCCTGTTGTGGCTATATAAGCAGCACTCCTCTCACACTCCTTTGGTTGACCTAGAAGGTCTTCCTCTGGTGTGACGATCCATGTATTGCAGCACAGGTCTCGTTCTAATAAATCCTCACTTAGATCTACTCAGCTCTACTTTTTGGGTAGTGTGGACTTGTAAGGTCCTGTAAATCTGTTCTTGTCCTGAATAACATGGACAGAACAATCACTGCTCTTCAAAAAGAGAGCTATGAACACTAGAAGTTGTTAACTCTAAAGAGCTCCAGAGACCAAGGTCTGAGGAAGATCAGCAGCACATAGCAGCACGAGCAGAATTTACGGACAGTTTTCAGTGTTATCTGGTGCCTACCCATTGCATCAGGGCTGCTAGAACAGCCATACTTTGTAATTCATGATTTCTATCTAAATGGAACAAAAGGTTGATTGATGACATTTTCCCAGTAAGGCACATTACAACCTTGTACTTAGGCACCCTGGATAACACTTCAACACTATTCTTGGAGCCCATCCTAGTGAAGTCATCATCAAAAAGCATCAAAGAGCAAACAAACAAAGCCCCCTAAAAGTGTGGTCCTAAATATATTGATTCTTTTTTTTTTTTTTGGCTGGCTGAGGCTGTCTTAAGGGCAGGTCTTAGGACTTCATGCAGGGATGGGGATTGAACCTCAGTCTCCAGAGCCGGAGAGAGGTCCTAAATATACTGGGAAAAGAGAAATTTATAGCATGAGAGCTGAAGCCAGGCAGCAGAGTCATCTTGTCTGGCCTCAGCTAGGGACATGTGAACCTGGTGACTCAAATTTACCTCTTATTGTATGTCTGCAAATGACCACAAGGCTCAGCAAGTATTGATTGGGGTTTATAAATAAGTTTTAGCAAGTAGGTAAGTTCACAAATACAGAACAAATGAATGAGAAATGACTGTATATGAAACATGATGCCTTTTTCTGAGCACACCCATATAACAAGCTCTGGCCCTGGGCTCTGTTCCTCTCTCCTGTTTCTAATCCCATGAATCAGTCTAGTTTTTTTCTTTGTTTGTTTGTTCATTTGTTTTTTCACATTAAATCAAGGGAAGTGTGAGTTTTTCACACTTGTATGTCTGGGGTTCTGTATTGTTTTTCACTGTTGTTGTGGGTGTAAAAATATTGATTATTGGGGCTGGGGTGATAGCTCTGTGGCACAAGTGCCTGCCTGGCAAGTGCAAGGTCATGAGTTTGAACCCCAGTCCCACACACACAAAAAAAGTATTAATTATTTTGAAGCCTGTCAGTCTGTGCTAACTGATTTTATTGAAAGTTCATTTGTTTTTTGAGACAGGGTTTAACTGTTTAGTTCAGGCTGGCCCTGAACTCACTATGTAGCCCAGGCTGGCCTCAGACCTGTAGTGATCCTCCTGCTTCAGCCTCCTCAGTGCTGGTATCATAGACCTACACTACCATACTTGGCTTGGAAGTGAATTTGTACTCCTGTTGTTGATTTTTTTTGCTCATCCTTTTAAAAATTACATTTTCTCAGGTGGTCTTAGGCTTTGACTTTCTCAAGGTCATTTTAATTGGGAAACTTTCTGTGTCTCATTTTTCCTTATCTTCTAGTCATGGAGTAGTGTGCTAGTGTCTCCCTCTATCCCCCAACTGCGGGTCAGAACTAAGTCTTACAGAGGTTGCTTCAGAGCCCTGCTCTGCAGCCATGCTGCGGACAGACAGCCAAGCACCTGCTGGAGACTTGCCTCTGGCCCTGTTTATGTAGCCAGGGCTGTCTACCTGTCTCCTTTAGCTCATCTTTCTGGAAACAGTTATACAGGCAGTAAGTTGGGAGCCTTTTCAAGCTCCTTCCAAAGAAAAATACCTTCTCCAGCTCCTGGTTTCATAGAGGGATCCTGATTAATTCTGACCATGACGTGGAGCTGGTTATTCTATCTCTCCTTTTGCAATACTACTGGGACTTGAACTCAGAGCCTTTGCACTGAGCTACACTCTCAGCCCTTTTTCAATGTATATCTTTTGAGACAGGTTCTCGCTAAGTTTCTACGTTGCCTGGGCAAGGTTAAAATTTGCAACCCTCCTGCCTCAGCTTCCCAAAGGGCAGGAGTTACAGACATATACCACCACACCCAACTACAGACATAGATTTCTGGTTTCAGACATACCTGCCCTGTCTTCCATTACAGGTATCTCTTTATGGTTCTTTTTCTTAGAGTTAAACCATTTGTCTTTGCTGTGTCTAGAGGTGGAAGTGATTGCAAAGTGAAAGTAACTGTCCCATGATACCTGCAATCTGTGGTCTTTGTTTTACCAGTGAATAACAAAGCCACCTTTATCCTGAAAAAAGTAAACAAATAATTCCTCCTTGGAGCAATACCTAGAGGACTCCAGTCATTGTCACTATGAGGTGGTAGCTACCTGGGTCCAAGGAAAAGCAAATCCTCACATGACTGAAACCACCACAGAAACAGTCATTGCTTGGGAATGTAATCACCTCCTTAGCCTTGAGGACTCCTCCAGAAATCAGACCCTAGTCCTGAGACCAAGCCTGTTGAGCTGATCCTCAGTGCTGGCCTCGTGCCCTTGTGCTCGGGCCAATCCGAACCCTGCATCAGTAGGTGCTCTCCCGCTATCCAAGCTGGAGTCATTTCCCTATCGTTCTGCTCACTTTCCAAGTAAAGTTTTTTGTCCCTGTAAGGTTGTGTTTTAGTTTTAATTTCCATTGTACCTGAAAAAAAGGACCCACACTAGCTGGTGACGGAGGGAATAATGGAGGTGACGTCACTTCTAATGATTACAGGGTTAGAATGATGAAAATATTTTAGAACTGGACAGTGGTGATGGTTGCTCAATATTTTATATATATTTATATATTATATATATATATTTTATATATATATATAATTTAACAGTTTAAAATGGTTACAATAATGAATTTTTTAAAAAACTTTATTTATTTACTCATTTATATTATGGCCAGCTCAGCTTGCCTTAGGGGTGGGGCTGGCACAGCATGTAGTGCTGGGGATTGAACTGCGGTCCCTGCGGTTGCCTAAGTTTGCCTAAGCAGGCGCTTTAGACCACTAAGCTATCTTGCTGGCCCCACAATAATGAATTTTGTGTAACGTGAATTTTACCAAAAGGAATAGGAGTCCAACCTTCTGCACACCTTCTAACTGCTCTTCTTCAGTGTATCCTCCCTCACTGGCATCAGCACAATACTAGGTCCTATCTGCATTGAACATCATCACATTATATTACGAATTATTTATCTTCATGGGTGTCCCCCTATCTGACTTCCTAAGTGTTGTTAAGAAAATCCTCTTCAGATTTCTATCCCTGTCTTCTTTCTGGCACAAAGTCCCACACATCATCACTCAATAAATGCACAAATTAGCCAATTGGATAAAATTATGCCACCAAAAATACCCTTCTGGGGAAAGAGTTTTCACTTCCCCCGGGGAAAGGATTTTCATCTGAAACATATTGTAACTCCCTCTGAGCTAAAGCTTGCTCATTCCCAGCGGTCCCCCTAAAACTCTGACCTCCCAACCTCTGCCAGTCCTATCTGCTGGAGGCGTAGTCTCCACGGTTACAGCTTAAATTATCCAAACTATTCTCAACAACTAAGCTCAAAAGGCTTTTGCTGAGTCACTCACGCCAGCACAAAGCGTTTTCTTTATGATGCTTTCATCTGTCCTCTGAGGTGTAAATTGCAAGCCCTGAAGTCTCATTGAACAGAGATGTGGATTAAATAACTTCTCCAGGGTTGTGCAGCAAATACTGGGATAAATGATGAGCCAAACTGGGAAAAATTTCAAGGTGGTCTCTGCACCTGTGTTTAACTATGCATTTATAGATATCAGGGTTAGGAATTTCCCAATACAACAATCACTAAATGAAGATATTTAGATACTGTATGGTATTCTTTATCTTTAATGTGAGCTCCAATATACATGGATATAAGGATGGGAGAGGGTTATTAGCCACTTGCCTCACATTAGCCCTTCATACTTGCAAAATGATTTTTAAATCATCCCTTTTGTCTCTTTCATATTAACATTTGCAGCACTTTCATTTTAAAATACAATTGAAAACCTACTTGTGCCAGAAACTCTGGATGCTAACATATAAAATATAGTCATTGTCTTCAAGGTATGAGTTTATACTCTTCCTGCTTCAAGTTCCTATTTCTGATTTTAACCCAGTTTTATAAAGTGTGCTCTCCAATTTACCTTCTGGCAAGGTTTTTTTTTTTTTTTACTAGCTTATCACTCTTTGTGCTTTTAATAAATGGGAAAAGTCAAAGTCAATCTCTTTTCATGCTATGCCAATGAACATCAGTCTGTGGACAAGTTGGGATTGTTTGTGTCACACTGAAATCCTTTCAGTTACCTACAACAGAGCAGCTGGTTTTCACACATGAAAGATACAGAGGAAAAAGGAAAATAATCGCTTTCTAGTCATGAATGTAAACTTCCAGGGGAGCATCCTCTTCCTACACAGCATCCCCAGGCCTGATGTTATGGAGCCAGCTCATCTGGCTTTCCTAATGTGAGTGGGGATTTTCTGGAAACTCTGCAGCACCCAGTCATGCCCTTAAGTTCCCAGCCACTGTGTGTGCTGTTGCTGAGAGACACAGCAGACAAAGCAAAGGTGTGGGTTTCTCTGTCATCCTGACAACTAGAGGAGCTAAGGAGGCTGAAGTCATAATTTCCTTTGCTGACTCAATAGCTCAGGAAGAGGGAGTGCCTAAGGTCCCTGGTCTGCCTTAAAAGGGACATATTAGGTCCAAAATAAGTTCTGCACATGTCTCCAAGAATGATGCTCATGACTCAACTGCAGAATAGTGACACAGAGGAGAAGCCATGGAGACGTATCTTCACTTTAATAAAAAGGTTTTTCTTTAAATTTCAGGGGCTAGCTTTTTCTACCTGGCAACAGTCTCCTAGGGGGATGTGTTAGCCCATCATTACCTGTTATTCATTAATTTAGACCATGAATGCTGCTGCTGTACTGCATTGTCAGCAGCAGAGGGTCTTCTTTGGGTGACAATGACAACTCTCTCCTCTCAATGTCTCTTGTACCATCTTCTTGTATGTACGTGTATTAAAACTAAATGCATGGTGGTAGGATTGTAGTTCTTATTTCTCACCATCTTATTTGTGTTCCCTGGAAAGCAGACTCTGGAACCAAGATTCAAGGGTAAGTAATTTCAGAGATGACCCCAGGACACAGTTTCCTGTGTACAGAGTCCTGGGAGGGGAACGCTAAGCCATAGTGATAAAAATGAGGCCAGGAGCTGCCCTTGTTGGGTGCAGAGTAACTGAAGGAGGCACTTACAAAGAGTTTGGGGGGAAAATTTCATAGCTTGTTTTGGATGGTGGCTACAAGAATAGACATAGGTAATATTAAACATGCCCAATTGAACATTTGGGATTTGTGCTTTTTATTATATAAAAATGCCTTAATAAATATTAGAACTTTACCTTTTAAAGAGAGAATACATTGGCCTTTAAGAAAATGGAGTAATTTTTTGGATGTCCTGCCCTCCACTAGAGTGTGAGCCTTAAGAAGACAGAGCTCTGATTTGTTCTCTATAGTAACTCCAGCACTTCATACGCTGTTGAGTCCTATTGAGTGTCATTAATACTATAAGTACACATGAACCTCATGCATTGAGCTGTGGCCTTATTCTATGATAGCTCCCTTTGCAGACATGACCTGTTCTTGGCAGCACTGGTAGCCCCAGAAGCTCAAGTGCAGGTGCCATTGTCTAGGAAGGGAGCTTGCAGGTGGGAACCCAGCAGGGCCCTGGGTGTCCTTGGGCACTGACAGGGTCCCAACTGTGAGCACCATCTGTTCCTGTGAAGGGTGTTTGACAGCAGCTGCAGCCCTGGACCTGGAGGTGAATGCCTCTGAGACCCAAGGTCAGGATCTCGTTCCCATCCTCCCTCTTTGTAACCAGCCCATGGAAAGTCACTTTAACCCTGGAAACAGAAAATATCAATGTGGGTCCCACTTTGCAGTTGACTAGGGGCTTTTCTACATGTGTTATAGTTTATCCTTTTAATGACCCTGTAAAATAGTTGTTTCATAACCCTATATTTCAGGTTAAGTGACTTCCTCAAGGTCACACAGCTGGCAAGTGAGAGACCTGGGATTCATATCAAACTTTTAACCATTTACTACTTAAATGCAGTAGTGCTGTGTCATTTGAGGACCTTCAGAAGTTGTTTCTGAAATCTGACTCTTTCAGTAAGCTTCACTAGACTAATGAAAAGATACATAGCAAATCCCTCCTTCCTTTAATCCAGTTTATCCCAAATGCCCCTGAGAGATAAACCTGGCTGGACCACCACTAGAATAGTGTTAATTCCCTGGGTACATTTTCTACATTCCTTACCATCCACCAAATAAAATCCATGGTCCTTAGCAGCTGTTCAATGCTCTTTTGCCCCCACTCACCCTCATATGTAGCCTCATCTTTGAAAAATAACTTCAGAGGCTGGGAGTATAGCTCAGTAGTAGAGCATGTGCCTAATATATATGAAGTTTTCAATTTAATCCCCACCACCACCACAAAACAAGAAAATATATTCTCATTAGTTATGCCATTATCCTCATCCTGAAAACGTTCTTCCTCAGTTTTCCCTCCATACAAAATACCAGTTTCCTCCACCTTCCCCTGGGGAGCTTTCTAACCCTTTAGATCCTAACTCAAATACTGCTATTCTCTCTGTTGGCAGATTTTCACTTTATCTGAAATGTTAGAGCACATGGCACTACCTGTCAGGTATTACAGGTATATTTGCATCTTGCTTTATCTTCTTTATTAGCTCAATTCCCAGAGGTTAGATGTATGCCTTACCCATCTCTATTATCAGATGCTGACTTGCATAATTATTTGCACTGTGTAGATATTTGATGATCTGTAAAGTAAGTTACCATCTTTCCAAGCATCATTTATACATGTAATGCCCTTTGATTATTTAGTTTAAAAAATTGTTTGCATTTTAATTCGATCTCACATATTTGGTTAACACAGCCTCCACATTCTGTTTACTTTGCTTCTGACTCAACACAAACTTTATGAATACCTAAATCCTTTGCAGGTGGGACTGACACATGGAGAAATTGTGAAGATGTCCACACTTCTATTCTGACTCTGCCATGCACTGGCTGTGTAACATTAGGCAAGTCACATTTACTCTTTGGATCTTATTTTGCCTACATATGTTCCATGAATGTAATAATCATTTTTTTAAAAAATTCTTTAATTTACCAGAAGGTTGTTCAGAGGATAAATGAAATAACAGACATGGAGTGCTTCGTCGACTATAAATCACACATCAATTTATTTTAGTTATCTGCACCAGCTGTTTGATGAAGACATGCTTGTGTTGGACATCACATCTTATTTCCGATTGTGGCTACATGAATGGGCATAGGTATTAAACATACCTAATTGAACATTTGGGATTTGTGCTTTTTATTATATAAAAATATCTTTAATAATTATTAGAACTTTACCCTTTAAAGAGAAAATAAATTGGCCTTTAAAAACATGGAGTAATTTTCTGGGTGCCCTGCCCCCCACTAGAATGTGAGCCATAAGAGGGCACAGCTCTTTGGTTGCTAACAGCCCCCTACCCATCCGTTTCCCCTTTTGGTGAAAAATTAGTGGTCTGAGAGCATTTGTTCACGGGGGCAGGATAATGAGAACAAAATCGCACAGAACTGGGGCTGTGCTATGACATATTTGAGGTATCATCTCAAAGGCTGGGGTAAGGAAGAAGACTACAAAACCAGCATAGGGCTTGGCTGTGCAACATCCGGGGAGCCAGTCATTTGGGAAATTTCTCAGTTCATAGTTGCTAAAGAGCAAACAGCACAGGCAGCTGAAAGAAAGGTGAGAGTTCCAATGTTGCAGCGCAAAAAGCTACTACCAACTACCATTTATAAGCATGAAGCCTGCCTTCAAAGCAGAAGTTGAGGCCACACTTACATCGTGCGCCGGCAGTCGCTAGACATCCATCAGGTGAGAAGCCAGAACGTTCTGCGCGCAGGAACGTTCCCAGCCTGCCCATTGGCTTCCATCAAGGAGGAGGGTGGACCTTCAGTTATTTTGGTTCTTGATTGGCTAGCTTTGTAGATTGGCAGGTCCCAGCAGGCTGAGCGCGAGGGCAGCCAGACATGGCGGAAGCGCGAAAGGCAGCCGCGAGCCTCGGCGTTCCGCAAAGCGACACGACTGAGTGGCCTTTGCAGCGGTATGGACGCTTCATGCCCTCGGGGACCGGAGCGCTATCCGGGTCTGGCCCTGACACTGTGGCTGCACCCACTCCTACGTGGAAGGTGAGAGGTAGGGGCAGAAAAAATCACCCGGCTCACACACCCTAGAGAAGACAAACCAGGGCCTTATCGCCATGAGGACTGGAGCAGACATAGAGGGACCCACCCACAGGCTTGTATCGAAGACGGACAGGCCAACAGTTAACATAGGGAGATATGTGTATGTGCGTGCGTGAGTGCGGGCATATGTGTGTGCACACGTGTTTTCTATGTATGTGTATGAGGAGTTATAGAGCTTATTACATTCTCAAAACACTTGTTCAAAGACCAGTAAACATTTTTATGCAGGTATTCAGTAAGTATTGAATATCAAATATGTGATAGATTCCATTCAGGGTGCTAGAAATATAGTAGTAAGACAAATGACCCCTACCTTCTAGTGGAGGATGGCATATCTACCCAAATAATTATGTAAATTATGTATATAATCATAATTTGCTTTTCTTTATTATTATTTTTTAAAATTTTTTTTATTATGACCAGCTCAGCCTGCCCTGGGGGTGGGGCTGGTGCAGCATGTGGTGCCAGGGATCGAACCAGGATCCCTGCGGTTGCCTAAGCTTTCCTAAGCAGGCGCTTTAAACCGCTGAAACATCTCGCCAGCCCCAACTTGTAAACTATGGAAGAAAAAGGTTGAATCCAAGTGGTCATACTGTCTGATAGTCCAGCACTTACACAGGACTAAATTTGAATTCAGGTTTTTTGTTTGTGCGGGTGCTGGAGATTGAATCCGGGACTCTGGAGTGCTAATTTGCTCTGCCACTGAGCTACATTCTCAGCCCCTGGATTCTACTTTTGCATCTGAGTTTTTGTGATCTTGATTAGGTCACTTACCCTCTTTGTACTTTATCTTAAAATAGAAATAATATCTTACTATTGTCTCAGAGGTAAAGTAGATATTTATAAATAGAGTAAACAATATTGCTTTATAAGATTTTTTTGAGCCCTGAATCAGTAATAAATATTTATCACGTAAGTTATATAAGGGATTGCTGTTATGTTGTTTCACTGGTGTGTTTTAACATTCAGTCCTTTTCATCTGACAGTTGGGTATGGACCCTATGGTTTGGATTATGCACCTGTACACATACACTTGCATTTATCTGTCCTACACAGCAGTAGTAGGGTAAAAGAATATTCCAGGTAAAAAACACAGCAAGCAGAAGGAACCCATACCATGAAAAACTTTCATGTGTATAATATAGAGGCACTTAGAAAAGGAGTAGTAGCATGAATTGGATCTGTTTGGAGGTAGTTGATGCTTTGTGAATATTATCTAAGAACTAGTGGGACACCACTGAAAGGTTCTAAGCAGGGGCATTTTTCATTTCTGAAAGTAACACTCTTGAGTGTAGTATATATTGGAGGGAAGTGAATTCAAAAAAGTCACATAGACCACTGTTGCTATGTTATGGTCAGAGATGACATGGGCTAAACCTGAAGAATGATATTAAGGATGGGGAGATTGGACATATATTTTTAGTGGAGGGGGTTTTGTTTTGTTTTGTTTTTTGGTACCAGAGATTGAAGTTGGGGCCTTGCCCTTGCCAGGCAGGTGCATATGCCACTGAGCTAGCTTCCCAGCACCCAAGGGCACATATTTTGAAGGCTCAAGAATGACAAAATTTGGTGATTGAATACATGCATAAAGAGTAAACGAATAACTAAGGACATGGCTGTAGAATGGAAAACACTGGAAGAGAAAGTGAGGCAAAGATCTAAGACTCCAGTTGAGGATACACTGAGTTCAATATGTTTATAAAGCGTTCACATGAAGACATTGAGTAGGCTGTATGGTATATGCTGGACTCAGAAGTCAAGTGTGAAGGTGTGAGTCAGCCGTATGATGGTGATACTTAGAGTCATGGGATTTGATGAGATTACAGGACTGAGCCTAAAGGTTGTCCAATATCTGAGATCAGGTAGAGGGGCGAGAGTCCCCAAAGGGTTAGTGAGTTGGGAAGCCCTGAGAGGAATGAAGTGCTGGCGAGAGTTATTACAAGAGGGAGAGATTGATAAATTGTGGAATAAATATAAATTGAAGAAAGATAATGACTAAAGGGTGCTCATTGTTCTTAGCAGCATGAAGGTCCTTAATGGTCTTTACCAAAACAAGCTGCAGTGGGGTGAAGAGAATAGAAGACAGTTAGGAGTGGACTGAAGAGTGGCTGCTAAGGGAGGTGGAGAGGAGCCAAGTGCTTGGACAGTTCTGAGAGGTTTGGCAGTGAATGTTAGCAGAGATGGGGTGGAGTGAATTATCTATCATATTCTAGAAATTAGAATAGAGGACATTCTTTAAAGCTTGAAATCAATATATCTAGGCGCGTTTTTAAAAGCATTAAATACCTGGTGCTTTTGTGGAATTTACTATCCTAAGAATTATATAAACTGAATATGCAGAATGGAATAAGGATTAAATTCAAGAATGATGGCTCTATAGTGAGATCATTATAAAAATGGGGATATTTGAAGCCATCTTGAACTTTTGAGACAGTTTCAATAGATCCCTTGATAGCACTCTTTGAGCCCTGTTACCTAAGCGATCTGTGTTGGCTCAAATGAAACTAGGCAACTCCAAATGTTGTAATGCAACCTGGGAACTATGCATATTTGACCATTTTAAGCAGTTGATTGTTATTACAATTTTTCTTTTTGTGAAGCTTCTCATAATTGCTTATAAGGAACAGTACTTTTCAACAGTTTTCAAATGTCTGGCAAAAAGCCATAACCACAGTGACAAGAGATGAGGTTGGCTTTTGCAGAGCTTTTGACAACTGAACATTTGTACTTTCCTTTGAATCTGTGCTAACCATCCTGCCTGCTGTGATCAGTTTGTGAGGTTTTTTTGAAGAATGAGAGAAATAAGATTTGTTCTATTTTATGAGCACTGTGAGTATTGTGTAATACTAATAATAATAAAAGATGAGCTATCTAAAGAACTATACTCTTTAAGTCCCATGTGAATTTCTTCTTTTAAAAAAGATGTGGTACCTGCAGTAAAAATGTTAGATTAAGCACAAAAATATATTATGATGCAGGATAAAGTCATTCTAGTGGTTTTCTCTTGCATAAGCCTATTTTGATTTTTTTTTTCTGAAATTATAAAGAGAGTCTGTTCTGGACTATATAATTGCTTACTTAGAAGACTTTTTATCACTGTAGCCATACGTTAAAACAACAAATGTCAACTCAAGAGAAATAGTGAGAAGTACAAGACTACTAAGGCTGGAAATCCTAGTTGACAGGTAAAGTCAACTCAGAGACATAAAGACTATGGGGGCTGGGGATATAGGTCAGTGGTACAGCACCTGCCTGGCAAGTGTAAGGTTTTAAGTTCAATTTCTGGCCCCCCCCCCAAAAAAATAACAACAACAAAAAAAACAGTGTTACATATATGTACCATTTAATTCTGTGAATTGAGTTATTATTAAAAGTCAGTCATCTGGAGAGAAATTAACAGTTAGGAAGTAAATAAGCTTTTTGTAACAGCAAAGAAGTAAAACTAAAAGTGGACAAAAAAAACTAAGATTTTATAGTTGTGCTACTCAGACTTTAGTATACATAGAAATCTGGAGATTTTGTTAGCAATGGAGATTCTGACTCAGTTGGGTATATGTAGCCTTGGATGTGAGGTTCTGCATTTCTAATAAGCTCCCAGGTAGACATGGATACTTTTGGTTTAGAGGCCACAAAGGGGTTTAGTAGGCCTTGAATGAAGTGGGCAGCAAAATTAACACAATAAATTTATGGAGCTATGATGCAAGTTAATCAAATTTGTAATGAATATGCAAACATTTTATTAATAGGGTTAATATTTAAACCATCTGTCACTTAAATGGATGAGCAAATGAAATACAAACTTGAACTTGATTTTAGTTCCTTTCATCTGTTGGCACAGTCTTTCTGAAAAGATTATCATAACAACAGATTGGTCCATTTTATGTCTGAATATAATTTAGTCTACTAATTTGAGAATAATTTTGAAAGGTGATGTTAATTGCGGGTTGCTTTTAAATTAAGGTTTTACAATGTTTTTCAGATTCCAAGTATTTCTCAGACATGTCCTAATTGGTTGAACCTGACAGCTTCTTAGATTATTTTTCCTTTCAAAGGGGAAAAAATCATCCTTTAATTTTTATAGGAGGAACTTAAAATAATTGCCCTACTTAGAAATTAAGAAATAGAATATGAAGTTTGTACGTGAACTTTTTTTTTTATTTATTTATTTATTTACTTGTTTGCTTGTTGTGTTTGTTTGTTTCTTTATTATTTATTCATTTTGTGGCTGGCTCAGCCTGCCCTGGTGGTGGCGCTGGCGCAGCATGTGGTGCCGGGGATCGAACTGCAGTCCCCGCAGTTGCCTGAGCCCTCCCAAGCAGGCGCTTTAGACCACTGAACCATCTCGCCGGCCCCTGTACGTGAACTTTTAAATGTAGGTTTAATATAAGATATACTTTAGATCCTCTCAGCAGTGTTCTTCCTTTCTTATTCAAAGTGCCTGTGTACTACCTAGTACATGAATAGATATTTAGAAAGTGTGATATGTGGTGTGATAACTTTTCTTATGATAATGTGATATTATGAAACAGCTACTATTTCTTATTTGTTTTGGGTTGTGTGTAGCAGCACTATGTAGCAAATGTTATGCTCATTTTATAGATAAGTGAACTGAAACTCAGGTTCATTGGCTTTTTTTGGTGCACAGAGGTAAGTTAAGAAGAAAAAAATCGAGGTCTTGATTTTTCTGTGCTGCTTGTGCTTTTCGTCACCATGCTGCTTGCCTTAGAACTGCTTAATATTTCATGTGGGAAATAGCAGTGTAATCATGCGGAGGAGGAATTTTGAGATTCACACACATGGTGAAAATGACAAAGATTACAGTTTTTTTTGTTTTTAAGAAAATGTAAGATTCAGTAAACCCCAAGACATTTTGTAAAAATAAGAGAATAGGGCTGAGGATGTAGCTTACCAGTGAGGTACTTGCGTGAGGCCCTGGATTCGATCTCTAGAACAAACAAACAAACAGTAGTTCTTTGCATGCCTGATAAATTTTGATTGGATCTTTATTCTGAATTTTACTTTGTTAGATACAGGATATTTTTGGATTTCTATAAATATTCTTGAGTTTCTTTCTGGTCTGAGTAGCTGGATCCTTTCAAGTTTTGCTTTTAAACTGCGTCAGATTGACCAGAGCAGCATTTGGCTTAAAGCTAATTTTTTTTCCCATTCCTAAAGCAAAACTCCTCAGAGAACTCTACCAGATGTCCCATAAACTCAGGTTTTTCCCTTTGGCTGCTTAAAACAGGTGTTATTCCCAGCTTTGTGTGTGCTCTGGGGAGTGCTTCCTAAACCGTTTCAGGTGGTTCTTTTGTGGTTTCCTCACACAAATGTTCTGAGGAGTACTCAGCAGAAGAGTGGGTTTTTTTTTTTTAACACCTGGAGTTTGTTCTGTTCCTCATGTGTCACTGCTTTTGGAGTTCTGTCCTGCAAACTGTGGCTTCTCTACCTAAAATTCACAGTTCCATCTCCTGAACTCAGATACTATCAGCCATGCTCACATTTCTCACCATATGCTTTGGTCTGAGGCAACAGTACAATTCACCTTTAAAAAAAAAAAAAAAACTTATTTATTTATGTTATGGACAGCTTAGCCTGCCCTGTATGTGAGGCTGTCACAGCAGGTGTGCTGGGGATTGAACTGCGGGGTCCCTGCGGTTGCCTAAGCTTGCCTAAGCAGGTGCTTTAAACTGCTAAGCTGTCTTGCCGGCCTCTGCAGTTCACCTTTGTTTCTTGTCATTTCTCTGGAATCATGTCCTTTATTCCTCAATACCAAATGTCTTGAAATCTGTTGCTCCCTTTAATTTGTCCCGTTTTGTAGTTCACTTAGGCAGGAGAGTTACTTTGGTCTTATTATGACACCATACATAGGAAGTGGAGGCCAGACTAGGTTAAATAAATATCTTGTCAGTTTAACATGAGAAATAGGAAACCTAAAACTCTAGTTTTCTTGCATCAGTCCTCATTCTCTGCATGCTGCTTCCTATGCTGGTGTCTTCCTGTGAAGAAATAGAAGTGCATCATCAGGAGTTACTTTTCTTGCATGGAGCATGCTTTTTTTTTTTTTTTTTTTTTTTTTTTAAGAGTTACACCTTATGGGGCTGGCAAGATGGTTCAGTGGTCTAAAGCACCTGCTTAGGAAAGCTGAGGCAACTGCAGGTACTGTGGTTCGATCCCCAGCACCACATGCTGCGCCAGCCCCATCCCCAGGGCAGGCTAAGCCAGCCATAAAATAAATAAACAAACAAATAAATAAATAAGTAAATAAAAGAAAAAAAACCGGGCAGAGATGGAAATAAAATAAAATAAAATAAGAGTTACACCTTATGTCTTGTATTATGATTGGCTGGCTTTAAATGGTGGAAAATGCAAGATAGTGGTGGATTTAAATAAGATGGAAAGTTTATTATTCTCCACATAGGTTTAGAGCTGGTGTAACACCCTAAGGCTGGAAATGGAGAGGCCTTCTATTTGGTTCCTGTGTCATGCACAGCTATGGTTCACAGCCTAAGTAGGATCAGTATCCTGGACAGCTTTAGGAGGATGGATGAGTGTCTGTGGAGTTTGGGGGCTGGAAGGCCTTCCACATGACAGTCCTCTGGTTTGCTGGAAGCTTGGTTCCCCAGTGTGGTGGTGTGTTGAAGGAACCTTTAGCAGGTGCATGATAACTAGGGCACGGTAGCACCACCATCAGAAGGGATTAACACTGGTCTCATGAGAGCTAAAGTGAAGCCACGCCATGTACATGATGCCTTCTGCACTTAGCCACTTTTCCTTTCTGCTTCATCACTGTGTTATAACATGGCTAGGGGATGGGAGTCTCAGCAGAGGCCAAGCACAAAGGGTCACTGATGTTGGATGGTCAGCCTCCAAAACTGTGAGCTACATAAATATCTTTTTAAAGTACTCTGCCTTGGGAATTGTCTTATAGCAACAGAAAACAGACTAACAGAAAGAACAAAAGAGCTGTTTAGCACATGATTACTATCTATTATTATTATTATTATTATTATTATTATTATCTAGAATAGGGCTTGACAGATCCCCTCAAAATACTGAATGAATTGAAGCCAGGAATTTAGCTAAGCAATTGTATTCACATTTCATTTAATCTTTTTGTTAACCCTATAATGTAATTATTACTATTTTTACTTCACAGATGAGGAAATTAAAGAGTACTTCTAAATGACAAGTAGAGATTTGAGACTCCTAGGTTTGATTCCAGATAACATCTTTCATAAGGCAGGACAGGAAGCACCAGTACTATTCACCAGATATACAAGGGTGCATATCCTGCACCCCTTGGATTTAAGTATGTCATGACCTGGCTTGAGCCCACAACGTGTGAGCAAGACTGACAGATGTCAAGGGCAGAAGCTTTAGGAGCCAGGGCATGATTCATCTTATTCTTTCCCCTTGTCACGGTGCTGCAGATGGGGCGTCTCTGCTGGCTGGTCCTACAGCGAGGGAGCAGGAGTGGAAGGGAGATCATGAAGACATGCACAGTGAGGATGTAGGGATACGTGCACAAGAGATAAGCCTCGGCTTGGGGGCTGTTAATTTCTACAGCATATTGTCTGGCGCTTGACTGATAGACATAGAAGTGTGCATGTTTGTAGTTATGTTTAATTGGGTCGCATGTCATAGGCATTGTAGATTGCATAAGCTTTTGAACAAGAACTTTGTAACTGATGTTCTAACATTTTTTTTCTATGACAAAGTCATTACTTGTTCCAAAGCTTCAGTTTATAAATACATATTTCTACCTCAAGGGTCAGACTCTGTTCTCTTTCTTCAAAAACAAAAGCTTAATTTTATTGTGTAACACATAGTTTTCATAGAGGCCGTGACATATTTACATAACATGATTAAAGCACAGATCTGAAGATGTTTTTCAGCTTAGTGGCTTAAGGAGTCTAATGAAGATAGTTTAAAATGAGGTCTGTTAATATTAAAAAAAAATCATTCATTTTTAGGATTTCCCACCTACTATGTGCTGGACACTTACAAGGCTCTGTTTGTAAATGGTTAAGGCAAAGGTACTGAGATAGTTACTCAGGAAGCTCAGGGACCTAGTTGTAGAAAATTGGGGGCTTCTTAACAGGTGCCAGGGCAGAGCCTGACAACTATGTTATCATGTTGCTGTGACTCAAACCTAGAACGCAGTGTAGACACTGGAACTGTTAGGAGCTTCCAGAAGAGCAGAGGGGGGCACAGAGGTGTATGTGAGAGACAGAGTGCTGGGATCTCTGCTCTGGGAATGTTGATGGGAAGGATTGCTTCCTGGTCTTGGTGGTGATTTCTGCAGGGTTTATTAGTCTGGGAAATGTTTAGGAGACTCAGTGTATTTGGAAAGATGTTGGAGAAAAAACATAGAACATTAACTGGAGGAACCTGGACCAGCAGTTTCAGAGACATAAAAAATTTGCTCCTTGGTTGTCTGAAGGTGCTCTGAATAGATATATTCCAGGTCAGTGGTGGCAAATCTTTTAGAACTTTCAGTGATATAAGCAGCCTGCTGTGGCATGAGTGCCATTGGTTCACCACCACTCTGGCTTAACTCTAGTAGGCAGATTTAAAAGGACTGAATTCTTTCATAATCAGTAGTCTAAATGAGGATGTGGGATAAAAAAGGCTATCATGTCATATGCTTTGGTACACATGAAATCATTTTTTGTACTTTGTAAAAAATTTACCGTATGTCATTACTTTTGGGGATAGAGAGGGAATCTTATTGCTCTCATAATTGTTTTATTATAGTTACTGTTGACACTACATTTCTTCTGAGAAAAAATCTGAATTTTACAGTTGGGTAACTAGTATGTGGCAGTACCATGTTCGTTAGCATAATATACTCTACAAGTCCATTGAAGTAATTTATGAGACTTTCTAGGACAGAGTCAGTTGGGAAGCGGTTAATAGACTACTTAGCAACTTTGCACATTTTTCATATATATTTATTTATTTAATTTTTATATTATGGCCAGCTCAGCCTACCCTGGGGTTGGGGCTGGAACAGCGTGTGGTGCTGGGTATTGAACTGTGGTTCCTGCAGTTGCCTGAGCTTGCCTAAGCAGTCACTTCAGACCACTGAGCCACCTCTCTGGCCCCCATTTTTCATGTTTTATAGTATACAAATTTCAGCAGTTTGGGCCAATATATAAAGCTGTAACGCTTCTTGAAGAATCTTAAAAGTGGAAAACAAAACTCTTAATCAAGTGCATAGTTTAATGTACCACAATCTGAAAAATAGTGTATTTTAGCTTTTCTTAAAGAATAGTTTAGGGGGGCTAGGGAGATAGCTCAGCAGAATAAGTGCTTTTCTGGCAAGTACAAGGGCCTGAGTTCAATCCGCAGTTCTGCCAAAAAAAAAAAGGATAGGTTTATTTGAAATACTTTTTTAATAGTATTTTCATGTAATCCTTCTGAGTTTCTACTTCACTTTATGTGTGTACCCAAAAAATACATTCATATAAATTATGAGATGCTTCTGTTTAATCAATTTAAGCTGTGTTCAGACGTATGTGTGTGTGATCGTAAACGAGATAGACTCCAAATAATTCTGAATATGTGCTA
>PVKN010014552.1:0-19097 GCA_004027915.1 Capromys pilorides | reverse complement strand
CAGAGCCACATTTATCTACTTGCTAAAAAATCTTACTGCATAGCAGAAGACGTCAACCCCTCTCCCCCGAAACTTCAGAGTGTTAGTTGCCCAGGTAGTATTAGTTCCAGTTCCAGTTTCTGGTTCCTGGTACTTTTGTCTCTTAGGAATGTCTGGTCATGGGCTGTGGAGATAGCTCAGTAGTCTAAGTGCCTACCTGGCAAGCACATAGACCTGAGTTCAATCCCCTGTGCCTCATGCTGTGCCAGCCCCATAGCCATGCTGGCCATAGAAACTGGTGTGGTGGTGCATGCCTGTAATCCCAGCACTGAGGAGGCTGAGATAGGAGGATCACTGCTGCATAGTGAGACACCATATCAAATATATATATATATATATATATATATATATATATATATATATATATATTTTTTTTTTTTTAAAGAAACTGCTGGTTACTGGACGAACCAATCCCCATTTACTTACTTTTAAATTTATTTATGTATTTGGTACAGGGTCTCATTATACAGCTCATTATACATATCCTTTGAATACCAGAATCCATCGTAGTGATCCTCCTGTTTTCAGCCTCCCCAGTGCTGGGATTATAGGTGTGTACCATCACACTGGGTCTCAGTGGCTAGCTCAGGATGCCTGGGGGTGGGGCCAGCATGGCAGATGGTGTTAGGGATCAAACTGTGGTCCATGCACTTACCTAGGCAGGCGCTTAGTCCACTGAGCTATCTTTCTGACCCAAAAGATTTCTTTTCTTTCTTTCTTTCTTTCTTTCTTTCTTTCTTTCTTTCTTTCTTTCTTTCTTTCTTTCTTTTTTTGTGGTACTGGGGATCAAACTCAGGACCTTGCACTTGCCAGGCAGGTGCAAATGTCACTGAGCTATATGACCAGCCCTAGGCCTGGGTTTTAGACAAAGCACTTGGTGTCAGGATTCATCAGTCTATACGAATATCCAGCATGGGTTAGTCAGCCATAATGGCAGAAGTAAGAAAAAGCCTGCAGAAGCCAAGAGAAGATGAGAGACCAAGACAGGGATAGGCATGGAGCTCTAAAGAGAGCAGAAGAAGTAGACAGCTAGTGAGTGGACAAGTAGACAGAAGCAGTGTGGTTACACAGCGGGCACAGGGCTCTCAAGGGCATTGGGCATGAGGCTTGAGAGGGGCCAGAGGTGCCAGCCAAGGAGCTATTGCCTATACCTGACATAAGTAAAAGTAGAAATAAATAAAACCTAGGTCTGTGTACAGCCCAGTTCAGAAACCTTCAGTGACTCCCCACTGGCTATGGGACCAAGCCCAAGCCCCTCAGCACACTTGGTTCATAATCATTGCCCATTCTCTGGCCTCACCTCCTGGCCCATTTAAGCTTAGCTCCAGATTTTCTTCATTACACATTGTTGCCCATGAGATAGTTTTTAAAATATGTCTACAGATTCTTTCATTCTCATCTCTTCAAGAGATACAGTTTAATTTCCACTCTTGAAGCTGGACCTAATGACTCCCTTCTAAAGAAAATGTAACATAAAAGATACTGTATGACTTCTGAGACCCAGAATTGACATCCCTGTGGTCTCTTGCCAATAATCAGCCAAGAACTGAGATTTCCCATCAACAGCCACAAGGGGTATGATCTTGGAAGCTCCAGTCAAACCTTCAAGTAATACAGCCTCCTCAGAGATCCCAAGTCTAAATTGCCTAGCTATGCTGCTCCTGAATCCTGGCCCACAGAAATTATGAGACAATAACATCTGTTGTTTCAGGCTGCCAGGTTCATGGTAATTTTTTACAGAGCCATTAATAATGAAGACATCCCAAACACGAAAACTACTTTTTTTTTTTTGATGATTCTGAGCTGTGCATATGTTCTTCTCTTTGTCTACAATGCCTCTCATCTGCTGATCTTTCCACCAAGCTCCTCCTCATTCTTCGGTCTGAGAGAAATATCACTTCCTCAATGAAACATCACTTAATACCATCCCTACCTCTTCATCCTCCCCAGAGTTAGCCCTTGTCCTGCAACTCCACCAACCCTGCACATTGTGCCCACGCCGCCTTTCCTATTCCACAATGTCTCAAAGGCTTTTGTGGCAGCAGGAGGTCAGATACTCAGAAGGCTTCCTGAAGTTTCTGTGAACTGGCTGGCAAGCCACTGCATAGGGTTTCATTCTAGTGGGAGGAGTATAATGAAAATAAGTGTTTTGCAACAAATATTTAAACCAGAAGCTTCCATATTTCCTCCAAATGGCAGGAGAGCACAAGGACTCATCAGAGGCCCCATGTGACTCTATTCCAAACAGTTGGGTGCAAGAAACCTACCTGGATCAGAGCAAGAACTTTATCCTGCACAATTGTGGGAGGGTTGTTCTTGGGAGAGATGATTTTGACCAGGACGCTGTCAATAAAGTCTCGGTTGGCCACAAGGATATGGAAGCGGTGGCCACAGTTCTTCACACACGTTTCCAGTACCTAATGGGGAGAGAAAAGCAAGAAGACACCACTGTGGGAGGTGGAGACGACACTGGACCCTGAGGAGGCTGAGTTCCCCTCTCATCCCACTCTGCTCTTGTTGCTAGATCATTGTCTGGAATGCCTTCTCCACAACCAAACCTCCACGGCACATACATTCCCATACTCTCAATTCAGCCTTTCCTCCGGGAGGACAGCAGCCCCTTGTTAACTGAAGGCTCCAGTCCCTACACAATAATCAGGCAATTAGTTGGTAATTGAAGCACCAGTTTTACATAAGACCGATGCTGGTGTTTTAATGGGATCAAAATGACTGAGCAGTCCCTGAAAATTAGCATTTTAACTCCTCTCTCTAGGCTTGTGGTATGAGACTTTAGCCAATGGGACACAGGCTCTGTCACAGGAGGAGGCTGCTATGACAGCCTGAATTGCCTAGTGAGTTACTATCCCTTGTAAATGAGGACACACACACACACACACACACACGTGTGCGCACACGCACGCACACACACACACACACACACACACACACTTCTACAAATAAAATTAGCAATGATAATGGATCTTCCATCCTTGACAAATGGTTTGTGAGCCTCAGCTGTTACTTGACTTTAAGATTTTTTTAAAAATGTATTTGGTTGTTACAGGGTCTCACAACACAGCTTGGACTCATAGTGATCCTTCTTTTATTAGTCTCCCCAGGCTTTTATTAGCTGGGATTACAGGCCTATGCCACTACTCCCAGACTCTGTGGCTGGCTTAGCCAGGCTAATGCAGCATGTGGTACTGGGGATCGAACCACAGTTCTTGTGCTTGCCTAAGCAGGTGCTTTAGTTTGATGAGCTATCTCACTGGCCCCAGCTTTAACTTCTATGTTTGGATCAGACCCTGCCCTCCTCTTCCTTGTCAGGGAGGTACACAGGCCTTAGCTGTTCAGAAAAGCTGACATATGAGTTCTGATCAGGTAGCCAGCATGGGCTTGAATTTTCCTCCCTGAATGGACTAGTACAAGTCTCTCTGGATCTCCTCTTTTGGAGGATAGAGACAATGAGTCTTCCCTTACTGGACTGACTGCCTGCTGAGAAGAATATATATATATATATATATATATATATATATATATATATATATATATATATATATCCCTAGCAGTGTCTGCACAGAACAGGGGTCCAATAAATGATATGTATGATTATAGTTCAGAAGCTTGTTGTATACATTTGAGTAAAGGAACAGCTTCTTACTCTCCACAGGACAGGTGGGATGCCCCATGGAATTTAGGGGTCCACATGAGAGGGTCTCTCCAGTCTTGAACAGAGTTCTCTGATTCTCTTAACTTTCTGGAACTTATTGCTTCTGGCCCTTTCCAAAAACCTCTCCCCATCACTGATGAAGCTAAGGAATGTCTCCTTGGAGGACATCTCCAGCAACAGAGGACAGTTCTGACTGCCTTGGTTATTCTGATTTGCCCAAACTCATCTGACCACAGGTCAGCTTATAAAGGCACTTCCCAGGGTTTGTTTAGACCATGGGGCTTTACCTCGACAAAACATAGCCATAAAGATCCAGAACTGTTACACTGACTAAATGCTGGCTACATGCCAGGCACTAGAAGAGATTGCTCCATATCATATATAATTTTATTTCATTCCCACAACAGAATAGTTAGTTTTTTATTTCTTTTTTCTTTTTTTGTCTTTTTGAGATAGGGTCTTGCTATGAAGCTCAGGTTGGCCTTGAGCTCACTTTTGTAGTCCAGGCTGGTCTCAAACTCATATCGATCCTCCTGCCTCAGCCTCCCAAGTGCTGGGATTACAGGAGTGTGCCACCACATCTGACAGAATAATTCTCTTTAAGTAGAAATTATTACCCATTTTTAAAGTTAGGAGGCTTAGATAGGGGAAGAGACTGAAGAGGTAAGAGTTTCTCCTTGGGTTGTGTCTTAGTTACTTTTTATTCATTGCTGGGACAAATACCTGACACTCAAAATGAAGGAAGGAAATTATTTAGCTAGAGGTTGCTAGAGGTTTTAGTACATATTCAGCTGGCCCAAGGCTGAGTAGAACAGGGCAGAAAGCATCCATGGAGGCAGAACAGCAATAATCATGACAGAGGCAACAGACCAACCAGGGCACAGAGAGCAACGTCTGTCTCTCTGTCTCTCTTTATATTACATGCAGGCTCTCTGCCTTAGCTTATCCACCTTAGGCCACACCAATAATCCCAGGCATACACAGACCGATAACCCCGTCAGTACTAAAACACATAATCCCAGTGGATCAAGAGTCAAGTAATCCAAGCAGTACTCAGACCCATAGTCCCATCAGTACTAAAACACATAATCCCAGTGGATCATGACTCAAGTCTCAAACTGTAGAAGTCCCTGCCCCATGATTGCATGGGGCACTGGGGGGACAACTAGACATAAACCATAACATTCTGCCCCTGGACCCCCAAAGTCTCATGCACATCCCTTTGTGCAAAAGACATTTTAGTCCATCTGGAAGAGTTATCAAAGTCCCAACAGTTTCAGCATTGCTGAAAAGTCCAAGTTCCAAGTCTCCTCCAAGATTCAAGGCAAACTCTCAGCTGTGATCCCTTATATAAAAGAAAAGTTAAACATATCCAACATTCAAAGGTACAAGATAAACATTACTAATCCAAAAGTTGCAAACAATAGGGTAATACAAAACACTGGGACCAACACATGTCCAAAATCCAGCAGGGTAAACATTAAATCCCATAGTTCCAACTGGAACATTCGAAGCAGTCTGCACTGAGTTGTGAGCTCCAGAGGCCTTACATGGCTCCACCCTTACAGCACTCTCGGTGGCAGTTTCCATGGCTTCTCTCTTAGGCCAGATTTTCTCCCTCTCTGAAGTTTCCCTTAGGTGAACCACGTTTCTGGCTTTACCAAACTTTTGGAGTTTCCACTGAATAGGCTTCTTATTCTCTGCTTCACACACTGCCCTCTCAGGAGCACACTGCCTGGCCTCCCAGGCTTTCTTCTGAAATCGAGGTGGAAGCCTTCTCAACCTAACAACTCTTGAATTCTGAATGTGCCAAAAACCAATGTCATGTGGATGATGCCAAGGTCTGCTGCCAGCTGGAGCAATAGCCAGGCTTCCTTCTCTCTCGGTTGTAGGGGTGGAATTCCTGGATTGATAAACACTCTGACCTTGATTCTGAGGATCAAATTCTCCATGCTGGCACCATTTTGGAACCTGGTTTGGCCGCTGCCACCATTCTGGTACTTGGGTCTCTGCAACTTTTTTCTCAAGGCAAAGCCTCTCTCCTTTGCACTTCTGGGGCTGCAAAGGGTAGAGAACTGCCACTTCTTGTGTTTTCCTTGGGCCATCCTTTGGATTCACTGGTTCCTTCCCAGCAATGGAGATTCTGACAGCTCCATTTTTGCAGTGCACAGCTCTCCTGGTGCTTCCTTTTTGGCCAAACTCACATTTTAAATCATCCTGCTTGACTCTTTGATCTTGATTCTTGACATAAATCTGGCTAAAAGCTGCCAAAAACAACCATACCGCTGCCTCAATAGTTCGCTGCTTTGAAATATCTCTTGAAAGATTAATCAGTCCACCGTGCTTAATCTCAGTCTTAGGCAAAGTCTCTGGGCACAACCAAAATTCTGACAGACTTTCAGCCAATCCATAGCACAAATCATCTGGAGTCCAGTGATCAGTGCTGTCCTTTTTTCCAGCAGAAACCTCCTCAACCTGGTCTTTACAGGTAGGACTTCTGTCAGTCTTCTGGTCTGAGTTCTGGCCAGAATCTCCTCTACAGAACAGCTGAAATTTTTCCAGCTCTTCGCAAGTAGAAGACCTCTCCAAATATTTTCTAACTCTACTCATAAGTCATTCTTTATACCCAGGCTTTAAGTTCTGACCAGAATTTCCCAGCTGAAGCTTTTCCAGTGCTTTGCTTATAGACAACATCTCTGAACCTTTCCTATCTCTTCCCATATGTCATTCCCAAAAGCTCATAATCCACATTGTCAGGTATAACCACAGCAATGACCCCACTTCTCTGGTACCAAATTCTGTCTTAATTACTTTTTATTCATTGCTGGGACAAATACCTGACACTCAAAATGAAGGAAGGAAAGGTTTATTTAGCTCACAGTTGCTGGAGGTTTCAGTACATATTCAGCTGGCCCAAAGCTGAGTGGAACAGGGCAGAGAGCATCCAGTTCATGGCGGTGGAACAGCAACAATCACAACAGAGGCAACCGACCAACCAGGGCACAGAGAGCAACAGCCAACGTCTGTCTCTCTGTCTCTCTTTATATTACATGCAGGCTCCCTGCCTTAGCTTATCCACCTTAGGCCACACCAATAATCCCAGGCATACTCAGACCAATAACCCCATCAGTACTAAAATACATAATCCCAGTGGATCAAGAGTCAAGTAATCCCAGCAGTACTCAGCCCATAGTCTCATCAGTACTAAAACACATAATCCCAGTGGATCATGACTCAAGTCTCAAACTGTAGAAGTCCCTGCCCCAGGACTGTATGAGGCTTTGGGGAGACAACTAGACATAAACCATAACATGTTGACAAGGGCTACTTTAAGCCACCCTGGCTTTTTAAAAATGCTTCTAGCAAATCTGTCCCTGAGGGTTTTAGGGCATGAAATACACCGTGGCAATTTTCTGAGATGCAGTCAAAGTCCATGGAGTAAGGGGGGCCTCTAAACAATCAGAAGCAGATGTTTCAACCATAGACATGAAATTCAAGTAGATAATCTTTCAGGGTTTCTAACTCCTGCTCTGGATGAATATTAGCATCCTTTGTGAGGAAAAATGAAACTAGGGAAGGGCCACAAGAAGTAGGAAGACTGACAGCAACCAATAGGGTAAGTGAAGCCATTGAAGATCAGACACAAAACTATGCAAAATATGCCAGGCAGGGCCTTGGGTACAGAGACAATGGCTCTGCGTCCCAAAGGCATCACTGGATTTGGAACAGAAACCAGGAGTCAGACGATGTGGACCATTCCCTGCTGTAGTAAGGCCAGTAAATGCAGATTTGCACTCAAGATAGTTACCGTGAAGCCAGGCATAGAGAGAAGTGCTAGACACCAGGACAATGCCCTGACATGTTGCAGCTCATTTCCAGTGACACGAGTTACTGAGAACCACATATTTTGGGCATTACTTTGGGTTTAGTGAACATTGTGGCTAAAATTCTGAGGAAAAAATAAAAGCTTTCAACTCTCTATTTTTTAACTTGTCTTTTCTCCTTTAATATTCAAGTCCCAATTCCCTGGCAGATAGAACTCTACTATTAAGTTTTGAGTTTTTACTTGGCTAAAAATTACAAATAGTTTCTCTGCTTTAAAGGGAAGCATGTTATGACTGTTTTGGATAAATAACCCACTATTTGAAACCCACAGAGAAGTCGACATGCTGACCTGTTATAGTTTCCATTATAAGAACCCACTGTGGCCCAGATTTTGCCACATCTGAAAATCTTTTAGCTTTGAAGACAGAAATAGCACCTGAAATTTCCCTTTTAATTTTCTGACATCTTAAGAAGGGCAAAATCTGGTCTGTTTGTCCTGAGTCACTTGGTTAACTTTTTCAAGAGTCTTTGCAGCTATTTCCAGCTTTTACCCAAGCAAAAGATCACTTTATGATGGCAACCTGAAGTTCCGTGCCTTCCAAGCTCTGATGCCATCTCCCTGAGCCTCATTTTCTTTATCCC
This sequence comes from Capromys pilorides, assembly GCA_004027915.1. NCBI lineage: Eukaryota > Metazoa > Chordata > Mammalia > Rodentia > Capromyidae > Capromys > Capromys pilorides. Next base: position 10,921 of record PVKN010014552.1, on the reverse strand, counting down.
CTTGAAGAGATAATGAAACATCAACATCTGAAAAGCTTACCACAGTCTAGAGCAAGAACTAAATAGGTGGAAATAAATATTTTCATCAGGAAAGAACTGACGCCAAGAGGTTCAGAGGAGGCTGGTTGGCAGAAAGGTGCCCCACCCCAGCTGCTGGCTCCTCTACTCTGGTCTTCACCACTGGGCTGTGCCACCCACGCACTAGTATGTACACATTAACCAAACTGAAGTTTAGCCCTGCTTGAGAGAAGAGCAGGAAAACCTGAGGCTGAGTGTGACCAGAAGGTTCTGCGCAACTCCAGCAGCAATGGCACAGAACCATTTGCAGGCTGTACCATGTGGGCAGGAGGAAGGCCCTGAGTGTGGGGCTAGGCCACAAGATGGGGCTCCCCTGTCTCCCACCACAAGAGAGCAGCACTCACCGTCAGTGCCAGCATCACTTCCCTGTAGTTCCGGTTTCCGCTAAGCCTCTTCTTCAGGGCTCGGATGGCATCCTTTGGCCTGAACAAACAGACAGAAATATTAAAATCCTCAGAAGTTCCACTTTGGAGCCCTAATGTACTCCCATTTGTGTCAGTTATAAGCATACACACAAGGGTATTCACTGCAGTATGTTTATAAATGTAAGACAGGAAAACAAACTGAATGGCTACCTAAAGGAAACAGGTTCAGCTCTTAGAGACCAAACACCATGCCTTCATTTAAGTTGCAGAGTTCTTTCTTGTTCTTTTTTTTTTTTTTTTTTTTTTTTTTTTTTTTTTTTTTTTGGTGGGACTGTGGTTCAAACTCACAATCTTGCAATTGCCAGGCAGGCACTTGTGTCACGGAGCTATCTCCCCAGCCCCTAAGTTGCAGAGTTCTGATGGACAGATATTTGAAGGTGATGTTGAAATTGTCAAACAGTCTGTGACAATCAAGACCATGTTGGAAGATTTGGGAGTGGATGATGAAGGAGAGGATAACCTAGTTCCTCCACCAAATGTTAATGCAGCAATATAAAAAAAGGTCATTCAGTGGTGTACCTACCACAAGGACGACCCTCTTCCTCCTGAGGATGATGAGAACAAAGAAAAGTGAATAGGTGACATCCCTGTTTGGGACCAAGAATTCCTGAAAGTTGACCAAGGAACCCTTTTTTATTTCTTTTTTCTTTTTTTTTTGCAGGACTGGGGATTGACTCAGGCCCTTGCACTTGCCAGGCAAGTGCTTATTGCACTGAGCTATTTCTCTGGCCCCCAAGGAATCCTTTTTGAACTTATTCTGGCAGCAAACTACCTAGACATCAAAGGTTTGCCTGACGATACATGCAAGACTGTTGGCAACATGATCAAGAGGAAAATTCCTGAGGAGATTCGCAAGACTTTTAATATTAAAATGACTTTACTGAAGAGGAGGAAATCCAGGCATGCAAGGAGAACCACTGGTGTGAAGAGAAGTGAATGACACTGTAACATGATAAGGATTGTTCAGATATGAGCTGCACTGCTATTTATAATTATTAATATTAGATAAACAACAGACAAATGCGGCAGCAAAACAATTATATTAGTATAGTATTGTCCTCATCGCATGTGTAGTTTGAGTTACAGATTCTAACTCAATGGCTGAATTTCTTCTAGTCTGAGCAAAAGTTGCTGTTTTTCTCTACTCTGTATAAAACTGAACTGTGGGTTCTCTGTAGAAAGTTGGCATTTTGAGCTTTCCTTTCTTATAAAGCAATTTTTGTGTAGGTTATTGTTCAGTTAACTTTAGTGAGCTTTTAAAGTTGGCACTGTAGGGCCTCGGCCGGGGTTATTCGTAGTCGGAGCGGCGTCTCCCACCTGGCTCAGCCTGTGCTGTGCAATCCCTGCGGGCGCTCTGAGCCCGCGGCCCCAGCTGCCCGCATGGACGCGACGCTGAAGCAGGCCGCTCGGAGGAACCAGCAGAGCTCCTGCTGCGGGCTCGGGACTTGGAGGAGGAGGAAGAAGAGGAGGAGAGGATGGAGCAAGCGCTGGAGGAGGAGGAAGAGGTGGACCCCCGAATACAGGGTGAACTGGAGAAGTTCACCCCGATGAAATCAACCGATGGGAGACTGAACTTGAGGATGCTCGTCAGAAATTCCACTCTGTTCTGGTTGAGGCGACGGTGAAACTGGATGAACTGGTGAAGAAAATTGGCAAAGCTGTGGAAGACTCAAAGCCTTACTGGGAGGCACGGAGAGTGGCCAGGCAGGCCTAGCTGGAAGCTCAGAAAGCCACGCAGGACTTCCAGAGGGCCACCGAGGTGCTCCACACTGCCAAGCAGACCATCTCCCTGGCCGAGCAGAGGCTGCTGGAGGACGACAAGTGGCAGTTTGACTCAGCCTGGCAGGAGATGCTGAACCATGCCACACAGAGGGTCATGGAGGTGGAGCAGACCAAGACGAGAAGTGAACTGGTGCATAAGGAGACAGCGGCCAGGTACAATGCTGCCATAGACTGCATGCGACAGCTGGAGAAGAAGCTCAAGAGAGCCATCAACAAGTCCAAACCTTATTTTGAACTCAAGGGAAAGTACTACGTGAAGCTTGAGCAACTGAAGAAGACGGTAGATGACCTACAGGCCAAGCTGACCCTGGTGAAAGGCAAGTATAAGACGGCCCTGAAGAACCTGGAGGGAATCTCGGAAGAGATCCACGAGTGGCAGCGCTCCAGCGCCATGGGGCCTTGGGGTTGTGGTGTAGGCGTGGAGGGCAGGGGCGCCTCTGCTGAGGACCTGTCAGGAGGCAAAGCTGAGCTGGACACGGTTTCTGTGCCTCAGATGCTTTTGAAGATGACAACTGTAGCAACTTCGTGTCTGAAGATGACCCAGAAATTCAGTCTGTGTCTAGCCTCAGTTCAGGACTAACAAGCCCATGTGAGGTGCTGGACCAGTTTCCAGCAGTGCCAAGGCCTGGCAGCCTGGACCTAACCAGTCCTCTGTCCCTGTCAGAGTTTGGCATGATGTTCCCGGTGTTGGGCCCTCGGAGTGAGTGCAGTGGGGCCTCCTCCCCAGAATGTGAGGGAGAAGGAGGAGACAGGGCAGAAGGGGCAGAGAATAAAACAAGTGACAAAGCCAACAACAACAGAGCTCTGAGCAACAGTGGTTGTGTTAGGGGTAAGAGCCAAAACAACACCTCGCCGGAGGGCCAGGCTTTGGAGACCTGGATGAAGCAGCTCTCCCTCCAATGTTCAAAGGGAACAGAAGGAATTCTTGACAACATAAAAATGGTGCAGACTGGCTGAGCTGCTGAGCTATGATCCAGGTGCAAAAGAATAACACGTGAAACTGGAGAACATTGTACCAATAATCGTTTAACATATGCCAAATCTTACTCATTTACTCTAAACTGCACTAATGAAGTTTCAGTGACCTTGAAAGCCGAAAAGTTTACTTCTGGTAAGAGCTCTTGGGCGGGTTTGTTTTTCTAAGCAGAGTTATCACAGGTGGAGGTCACAGCCTTTGTGGAACATTCCCTGTAAGAGGGTTGCAGAAGCAATAACTGGTTCCTATGAAAGAACCCAAACGGGAATTGGGCTGGAAACTTAGTCAAACTGAAGGTCATAACTTGAATCTCTCCCTTCTCCTGCCCTCAGTTTAGGGAAACTGAGATGTTCTCTCCATTATATCCCAGGGCATTTAAATAGTTATACAACACACACACACACACACACACACACACACACACACCCCAGATAAAACAAAGGTGTTCATCAGAGCACACCTTTGTGACCTAGTGAAGTCGTAAATATTCCAAGAACAGAATTCATTTTCATCACCTCTGGGGCTTTTTTAAAAAAGGCATGTAGGCTAGGCCACTCTTTAGAACCATTTCCTAGGCAGGCTGCTGTGAACTGCATTTTTGGGGGTGGGAAAGGTGAATGTCAACATGGGGTTAGGGGGTGAGGGTAGCAGAGATACATCCCAGAAGGGGACTTGTGGCTGAGGGAGAGAAGGGTCCATAATGCAACCTTACCCTGCCAGCCAAGGGGGCTTATTCTAAGAAGTGCATGTGAGGCATGGTTGCCTCTGTTGTACCTAGACTGACAAGGTGTTCATTTCTATATAGGTTGTAACTTTAAATGAAATTATTTAAGGGTTATGCTGCACTAGTTCTCCTTAGAGGAAATTGTCCTTAAAGCTAGGAAACGGAGTAGGCATGTGCAGGCAAAGGCTGTCAATAGAAGCAAAGGAGTCTGTTATGCTACTGGTCGTGTTGAGGCTGCTTTTACTATTTCCTTGGTTATGCATACAGTGCTGTATTTCATTTGTTTTGTTAAGAAAATTTAGCATTTCTAAAAGAAACAAGGAAACTGCCCATTTTAAGTTGTTAATCCTGTCACAGCTTGTACAAGTCATATGTATATCTCTTCATACTGTAGTAGTTTCTCCTTTTTTATTGACTGATACAGTACTCTGATTACAAGGTTATTTTGTACTTGTCTTAATACTTTGAATGTAATAAAAACTGCTTAAGAAAAAAAAATTAAGTTGGCATTGTAAATAAGACAACTTGCAAAAAGTTTTCTGCAATAGAATTAACAAAATGTTATCTCTTCAGAAGCTAGAAATAACTGTTCCAAGTGGAGTTATGTAGAATGTCTTCCAGCCTCCTAGAATTAAGCAGCATCACTGGTACAAATTAGGCTGTATGTAGCAGGACTCCCTTAGTTGGACTGAGGACTTATTTGATTTACTTTAAAATTTTTAATTTTCTTAGCTTTAGTATGTTGCCTAGAAACTCAGTAACTACTGAGTTTGTGGTTTGTGGGAGAAATGTAACTAGACAGTTCGTTAGCTTTTCAATTAAAGACAACACTTAATTCATGAGAAAAAAAAAGGAAACAGGTTCAATTATACCATGGCTTATCCACCCTATGGAATATTATGCAGCTACAGAAAAGGATTATGCATTGTCATTGTCCAAAAATCAGAGACCCATCCATAAAACCCTTGTAAAAGAGTGCTAAGTATTGTTGCTATTTGCGTGTCAAAAGGACAGCAAACACTTCACAAAGTATGTGCCTGTGGCAGTAAGAGAATCACCAGAGGAAATTTCCCAAAGTGAGCAACATAAGAACCTGGTAACAAAAGTTGCCCCTCAGGAAGGAAACTAGACAGCAGAGGGGGAGAGAAGATTTTCACTGGTTTGCCTCTTTGTAGGCCTTTTGAATTGTGTGTCATAGGTCAGTGTTATTTGCTCAAAATAGTTACTAAAACACTACTGCAGTGCTGGCAAACGTGTGGCATATGTATTATTCTTCTTTTAAGACAAAAAGATGTTAATTTTTTTTTTTAAACTAAAACCTCAATATTCAGGTTTAATTGCACTGTTGGTACTTTATGATAAATAAGTGGTTCATTATCATCTCATTAGTCTATGGGAGCACTGAAGAGAGTTCTTCCAAACTTTTTTTCTTTTTTTATATAAGGAACCAAACTTAGAACCTTGTGCTTGCCATGTAGGCACTGTGCCACTGAGCTGTATCCCCAGCCATAGACTAAATTTTTATCTTTTATTTTTTATTATTTATTTATTTTTATTTTTTTGTCTTTTTGAGACAGAGTTTTACTATGCAATTCAGGCTGCCCTTGAACTCACTTTGTAGCCCAGGCTGGCTTTCAACTTGCAGCCATTCTCCTGTCACAGTCTCCCAAGTGCTGGGATTACAGCATGTACCACCACACCTGGCTTAGACTAAAGTTTCAAATGCGACAGTTCTGCTAGAGCAAACATAACAGAGACGTGGAAAACAGAATTACCAAGTATGTGCTGAGGCCTAGATGTTCTGCTCTTGCTGGACACCATAAAATTCCTTGGAAGTCCAGAGAAATCTTTAGTGAGTTTCTTCAAAATCCAAAGGACTGAGTACTAGCAGGTAATATGCAGATTCCCATGGGAAACCTGGCAGAATTATAGCAGTCCTCAGTTTATAAATAGGCCCTATGCAAGAACTTGCTCCTAAGCTAAAGGTCTGGACTTGGAATGAGTTCTTCCTAAAATTACTGTTATATCTAAGACTTACACTTTGCCCTCTAAGCAAACCTATTACATGGACTATTAAGAGGTTTTAAAATTTGTTCTACTAAGGATTCAATAAAACTGAGAGCTAAGACCTGCCCTGGTCATGATGCCCTGTCCCCTGACGCCCCATCTTACTGTGTTCTGCACTCAGAACTCCTTCCTGGCTATAGGCCACTCCTGTGTCTACAAGTGGGCTCCAGGTTTCCACTGTAGATGTGTCACTGTATCTCAGTCTTTTCTAGGTTGAATGAAATCTGGGACTTCCTATTCCTGAAGTTCTAAATGTTGTTACTCTACCAAGTGAAAAAGTCCTTTCAGATGTGAGCAAGTAGGGGGAGGGAAAGATTGAAGTGCTGCTAATCAGCCTAAGTTACAGAGAAAGACACAGTAAGTTGGAAGGCAAACAAAGCTTCTGGAAGAAATTTTTTAAATACCCCAAACTCCCTATTTACCATTCCCTACTTGAAATATAACTACCCTATGGGAATTCTTGGCTCCTGAGTCAAAGGACTGACAAAACAAGGATGTGCCTTGGCTAAGCTGTTTGCAGAAGAGCTGCAGCTTCCAAATAGGGATGCTGATTTCTGCAAATTTGGGACCCGACTGGCTTTCTGCTTTGATGGGCTAAGTTGGTAAAAGTCAGCAACTACTTGCCAAAAACATGAACTGATTTCTTCTCCCCAGGGATCTGCCAGCATACAGTCATCCCAGACCTGCAGCTGCCAGCCCTCTCAGCACAGCCTCTTTCCTCTCCTCCTGGAAAGGAGGACTAAGAAAATGAACAGAAGAAAATAGATAGTCTCCAAGGTCATGGGCAGTTGTACTAGTAGGGCCCAGTGCTCCCAGTTCTTTGGGGCATGGGGCAACCAGACAGATCACAAGTTCTCAGTTACATTTAAACTAAAAACTCATTCCCACACTGTAGGAATATAAGGGCATGTATTTATCTCTGTCCCCAGGGGAGAAGACTCAGAGAGGAGCAGAGTGAGGTCAGAGGAACTGCAAAGTTTCAAGGAGCTGCCACAGATTAGGTATTTGGTAGACAGGGCAAAGGTATTGAGGGCCAAGACAGAACAGGCAGGTAGGATCAGAAGGATATGGTGATATGTGTGAGGCACCAAACTCTGGGAGCTCTCAGTAGAAAGGCCAGGTCCCAAGGGACAGTCCCCAGAGCTTCAGGCATTGGCCTCTACAATGTCTTTCCTGCTCCTCCCAACTCACACTCCAGAGAGTCCCTCCTTCCAGTCATAGCAAGTTCTCCACTGGTCCCTGTAGCCTTGAAATCTCTTTGTTCTTTAGCTGCTTGTCTGAGTAGCTTTTTCATCCCCATCTGACTCATACAGACACAGCTGCCCCTCCTCCACAAACCTCACTCACTGCCTTAGCAATGATCTTGCTGTACTGTGTTTACCAGTTCCCCCTCCAGCTCAAAGGCTGCAGCACATGCAAAGAATCAATGAGCTGAGGAACATCAGGGATGGTCAAGAAAATGGTCTGGGTCAGCAGAGCCTCATCAGAGATGTAGACCAGAATCACTCGGGGAATAATTCTCAAACCCATACGTGTATATCCTAATTAGGTAGGTCTGGGATGAGCACTGGTCAGTGGGGTCTCCAACACTGCATGGCAGGTTGTTCAGCCAGATAATCATGGTTACTCAGTGTGGAACTGTCACACAAGGCTGTGGTGTCAGCATTGCTCATGCAGGGAATGACCCCAGACCTGGACACTGGGGAAAGCCCACAGAGAGGACTGTGAGTAGTTCACAATGTATGCACATAGCCTCCCACAGAAAAAGCTCTGTACAAATATAAAAGGTATTCAGGGTTATATGACTGTGAGACATACAAACTACAGCCCTGTCATGAACATGTTAAAGGATAATTAGCAAATCCATATATGGAGCATAGTTTGGGTGAAGAATGCTTCCCAAATACCCATGTATTAAAGGCTTGGTCCCCAGCCTGTGGTAACAATGGGAGGTGGAAATCCTTTAGGAGGTAGAGTCTAGTGAAAGGAAGTTGGGTCACTGGGGTGTGGTGTGTGCTCCTGAAGGAGACAGAGAGACCCCAGCCCCTTCTTGTCTTTCTTTGTTCAGCCTCCATGAGCTGAGCTTCTTCTGCCATGATGTACTGCCTCATTATAAGCCTCAAACCAAGGGTCAATAGACCACACACCAAAACTTCCAAAACTGTGAGTCAAAATAAGCCTTTTCTCTTTTTAAACTGATTGTCTCAGGTATTTGTCATAGCAACAGAAAGGTACTACACATGGATGTGGGACATATTTATGTGCCACTTTACATATGTATTTTCTCTTTTAACCTTACAATAACCCTATGAAAGAGCTACTATTGATAGCACCTTATTTATTTTCTAAATAAGGAAAGTAGCCAGGCATGGTGGCACACACCTATAATCAGAGGATTGCCACAAGTTTGAGGCTAGCCTGGGCTACCTAATGAGACTGTGTCTTAAAAAGAAAGAAATAAGCTAGGTGTGATGGTACACATATGTAATCCCAGCACTCAGGAGGCTGAGGCAGAAAGATTATCACAGGTTCAGGTCAGCCTGGACTACACAGTGAGGGCTACATAGCAAGACTCTGTCTCAAGACGGAAAGAAAAGGAAAGAGAGAAACTGAGACACAGGAAGATGGTATAACACACACACAGTCATAGGACAATGAACAGTGAGCTAGGCTTCCACCCTGGGTAAATGGCTCAGGGTTTGCACACCTAATTATGCATACTTCCTATACGTGTGTTGCATACACTGCTCTCCAGCTCCAGGTTCTACCCTGTCCTATTATTCACCTACTTCCCTGGCCGACGCCCTGGTGTCCCAGGCCTTAGACAGCTCCACTAAGTGTCACTTCCTCTAACAAGGTTTTGCTGCTGCTACATTGAGTTAGCCTGTCTATAGTTATATATAGTACCTCTCCCATCTCTCTTCCTCCCTCTCTCTTTCAGCCTTTGTCATGCTGTGTCATGATTATGTTTACATGCCTGCAGTCCTCATCAGACTGTGAGGGCCTTGGGACTTCACTTATTTACTTAACAAATATTTATCAAAAACCAATTATGTACACTCTATACTTAGTGCCGGGGATAAAATGGTGAACAAAAGATGGAATGCTTGCCCTCATGGAGCTCGCAGACTAGAGAGTTACATGGTAACACTAACAGACATCACACATCTAAGACAAGACTTAAGACACCAAGGCATCAGCCAGGGAAGTAGATGAATAACAGGGGAGGACAGAACCTGGAGCAGTGTATGCAACACATGCATAGGAAATATGCATGTGATACTGTGCATTGTGAAATCGTGTATCAAGGACCTATGCAAATTGGGAGGGAAGAGATCAGGAGAATGAGATTTAAATCAAGATCTACTGAATGATGGGAACCATCTCGAGAAAGAGGTTGGTCAGGGAAAAGAGCTGGCCAGAGAAAGAGATTGGCCAAGATTCCCCTAGCCAAGGGACGAGAAGGACTGGACAGGGTACCCTACTGGAGGCTGAACTTCTGGGGTTTTCCTCCCATTTGGGAAGAAACTTAGACACTCACCTCACAGAAGAAACACACACATAAGTTCCTCAAGAGTTTAAGTGGTGCTGCCACTTAAAATACATGAATAGCAGGAGAAAGTGGTATCCAGGTCCTCTTCAAGGTACTGACGGAATAATGGAGGGGCTTAACCCCTTTTGAAGGAGAAAATCCCAGGGTTTTGGGATCTCCTGCCCTTGAGTCATATAGGTATTTGAGCAATGCCCTGTGTGTCCCACAATTTGTGGGCCTTTTTCATGTCATGTTGAGGCATACTTTTCTTCCTGCCAGCCTCAAAGCCCCAGCCTCAAAGCCAGCTCCTCAAGGAAGCAGCTGTACCTGCCTTGCTTTCTGCACCCACAGCAATGAGTACAGGCCTTAGAGACAGGCCTGGCCAGTGTTTCCAGGTCAGCCTCTATGGAGGACTGGCACATTAACCTTAGAATCCTGAGAGGCTACCTTTCCCCTGCAGAGGCCAAATGCCACTGGATATATGAATAAACAAGCAAATGAGTGGCATCTGAGGTGGATGTAAGGACGAAAGGAAACCAAAAACGCATGAAGGGAAGTGGCCAGGTTGAGCCCAGCATTTATAGTATAGAGATAGGCCGGTGAAGGCCACCTCCAATTCCAGAGCCACCTGTACCATCACTAGAAGAGGAGTTCTCTGGGGGCTGAGTTGAAAGCTCAGATGAAGTCCTCCTCCCTGTTCTCAGCCTTCCCTACCTCAGGAAGCAGCAGCTCCACCCATGGCTCTGCACGCCCTGAACTGAACATCCTGAGTCAGCAAATTCCATGGTTTCCACCTTCAAAACCCAGCCAGTACATGACTTCTCTCTGCCTGCTTCTCCACATCTTGAGCAAGCCCATCATCATCTCAGACCAGGAGGAGAGTTGATATAATAACTCACTGGTTTAGCTGCTCTTTGGCCACTCTGAACACAGCAACTGTTTAATGTCAGAGCATGCTACTGCCTTGCACTGGTCTTCTGTACCTTTTTCTCTGACCTGAAGTTGAAGTTACAGTTACTGGTGCCTATGCGGCTGTTATGGTTTATGTCGACATGTCTCCTTCACACCTCATTTGGTCAGAACAATTTTTCAGAGATGACTCATTCATATTGCAGTGTTGAGATTAAGGGTTCTGAGATGAAGGGTGGGTGAGTGCTGGATCAGTACCGATTGAATTGGCACCACTCTACTCCCAGTAGACTGAATACAATATAAGGGACAGAAAGAGACTTGTCTTGCTCCCTCATTGCTTTTGCTGTCATCTGCCACCATGAATTGCTACCCCTCTGCCATATGCCACCCTGCCTTGGAGCTAGCTGATTACGTACTAAAACCTC
>PVKN010014550.1:0-19100 GCA_004027915.1 Capromys pilorides | reverse complement strand
TTTCTACAAATAACTAAGTTGATCAAATAATCAAATTTACAAATTGTAAAGAAGTCATCTATGGGGCTAGAGAGATAGCTCTGTGGCACAAGAGCCTGCCTGGCAAATGCAAGGTCATGAGTTTGAACCCCGGTTCCGAGAAAAAAAAAAAAAAAGGTCATCTGATGTTTAGCAAATTTATCAATACTATGAAATTAAGTTCCTACAACAGTAGAACATTTGTGTTCATAATATTATGAAAAATAAAAAATGTTAGGGCTGGCCAAATAGCTCAGCAGATTAAAGCACCTCCAAGCAGGTGCCAGGGATTCAATCCCCAGGTCTACCGCACTGGCCTCACCCAAAGGGCCACACTGAGATGGTAATTGAGACTAGGTGTGGTGGCGCATGCCCGTAATCCCAGTTCTTGAGAGACTATAAAACAGGTGGATTACTATGAGTCCAATCTACTAGTGAGAACACACTGTAGACCCTTCCCTAAAAAAAAACCAAAAAAAACCAAAAAAACACTGAACAAGCTACGTAAGTACAGCACTGGACTTTGTGACCCAGAGGCTATTTCTTGGGGTGGGGGAAAGAGTCCTGTTCTTATTTTTTCACTAAAAAAAATAAATGTGTGAAGCACTACACTGTCACCAGGTTTATATATAAGAACATTAAGTGTTTTAGGATATAGTATCTTATTTAATATCTTTTAACTTGATGTTCCTGAAGTCTACCCAGTCACTAACCTTTTCTCTTTCATTACTTTAAAATATTAATAGGAAAAAATAATAGTATGCCTAAAATACACATCTCAATCAGTGATAAAAATGACTTGGAGGCTGAATACTTAGTTATTCCTTAATTTAGCAGGGGAACATTTCAAGTACGTTTCAAGGGTTAAATATGTAGACTGGCATTACTTTAAAATTTTATCAGTTACCTAACTGATGATCTATACCAGGTCACATAATAATTAAATAATATTCAGATGATATTATATATACAAAAATCCCACACATTTAAGGGACAGAAATTCTGGCAAGACACCAGAAAAAAATGATGAGAAATGATGACAAGTGAACTATAATGATTACAGTGCTTCAGTTAAAATAAAATATGACCTCTTGTCTGGGATGGTTTCATGGTGGTTCTAACCCTGGTACTGGTCAAGACAGAGCTGCATTAGAGAGGAAATTGACTAATTTGAAGCCTTTCTTCTGCTGTAGTTCAAAGTAGACAATGTAGTATGATGCTAATTTCCTCCTGTGTAAAATAACTGAGTTGGGATAGATGATTATCTACTTTGAGAAAGAAGTACATAAATAAGTATACAACTAATACCTCAATTTCTGAAATAATTACACAAATAGAACTGCCTGAACCTACATTATGAAATTTTGGACAGTTATGGTTGCTTTTACTGAAAAAGACTACAGTATGGCTTTTTATTATCCTTACATATGGGTTCAACAAGAATTTGAGCAATGGGAGCTAAGCAAGTAGGAGTAAATAAGCCTAGAATTGAAGGAACCTATTCTAGGGTACATTCAAAGAGGTTAACAGCGAGACCATAGGGCAAAAAGTGTGTGGCTGATCTAGCCTTCCAATCCTATTAGATTTACACATCCTTGACTCAGAGAAGGAACCTTCAGGCCAAAAGTCTTAAGATCTGGACAGTGTCAAGTATGAGGCCAGAGAACTATTTTTTGATAAACATTATGCTGAGGTAAAGAAACTTTAATTGCGAAAGATGACCTAAATATTAAGGTTGCTAAAGTAGCAAAATACAGATACACTTGATGAAGTCATATAATCTCTAATGCTGGAGATTTTAAAAAAGAAAAAACAAAACCAAAACCAAAATTTAAAATACACTCCGTAGGACAAGTGCCTGCCTGGCCAGTGCAAAGTTGTGCATTCGAACCCCGGTCCTGCCAAAAAACAAAACAAAAGAAAAACAAAATATAATATATCTGCAAAGGAGGTCATCTAAGGGAGTTAGGGTAGAGATTCAACTTGATTGTCTTTGACATCACCCTTAGGTTTGGTGATGCAGACATCTAGGTGAATCTGGATGGGACATGGAGGTGGGGCACTGAGGTCTGTCTGGCCCTTCACCCTTTATGCTCTGGCACTCTTCCCTTGCTCTGCCTTCCTGCTCCCATGAACCAAGTGGCTTTGCTCTGCCACGTCCTTCTACCACATCCTTCCATAGTGCTGTCTCACTGGAAGCCAGCCAATCATAGATGGAAGCCATGAGCTTAAGTCTTGTCTACTTAAATTGTGGGTGTTGTGTAGTGTTTCAGTAATAGGAAAGCTGATTAAAGCAGTCTCTCCAAGGAAGCAAGCAACACAGGCAAATAAGCTCATAATCTTCTTTCTAGCTCTCTATAGTCTAAGTGAAAAAGTGATAGCACCTTACTAGAGTCCCTGGAAGTAAAAGCACATTCACTTATAACCAACTGATTTTCTTTTTTCTTTTAAATGTATTTGGTTTTTGCAGGGTCTCACTACACGGCTCGGACTCCTGGTGATCCTCCTGCTTTCAGTCTCCCTAATGCTGGGATTACAGGTGTGTACCACTAGGCTGGGACTCTGGCTGGCTCAGCCCACCCTGTGGGTGGGGCTGGTACAGCATGTGGTGCTAGGGATCCAGCCATGGTACCTGTGCTTGCCTAAGCATGCCTAAGCAGGCATTTTAGTCCACTAAGCTATCTCGCTAGCCCTAGCCAACTAATTTTCAACAAAAGTGCTAGGAACACACACTGGAGCAAGAACTGTCTTTTCAATTAATGGTACTGGGAACATTGGATATTCACATGCAAAAGAATGATACTGCCAAAAGAACCACAAGAAATACTTCAAGATATGAGAATTGGCAAAGTTTTTTTTTTTTTTTTTTTTTTTTAATAAGACCTCAAAGCACAGAAAACAAAACAAAAATAGACAAATGATATTATAGCAAGCTAAAAAGCTTCTGTACAGCAGATCAACAAAGTGATCTTACAGAAAGAACATACTTGTAAAGTACACATATGAGAAGGATTTAATATATAGAATATATAAGGTACCCCTAAAACTCCATTGTAATGAAACAACCCATTTAAAAATGGGTAATAGGGCTGGCCAGATAGCTCAGTGGACTAAAGCACCTGCTTAGGTAGGTATAGGGACCAGGGTTCCATTCCTGGTCATGCCAGCCCCAACCCCAGGGAGCACTGAGTGGTGAATGACCCTAGGCCTGGTGGTGCATGCTTGTAATCCCAGGGATTGGCAGGCTGAAAACAGGATCACTAAGAGTGTGATCTATGTAGTGCGACTCTGTAGACTCTGTACTAAAATACATAAAAAAAGAGCAATAGCTCTAAATAGATATTTCTTAAAACAAGGTATATAAATGGTCAACAGATATATGAGAAAATGCTCAGCATCACTTTTTGTGTTGTGTGTGTGGGATTGAACTCATTATTCTACTAAGCTATCTCCCTGGCCCCAACATCACTAATTATCAAGGAAATATAAATCAAATGATGAAGTACTGCTGTACCCCAGTAAGAATGTCTATTATCACAAAGACACAGGCAGTAAGTTCAGGTGAGGAGGTAGAAAAAACAAACCTGTGTGTACTGTTAGAGATAATGCAAATTAATATAGTCACTATAGAAAATGCTATAGTATAGAAGTTTCTCAAACTTAAACTGAATCTCACTGAGGGGCACACAGTCAAAGGAAATGGAATCAAAAAATTAGGTTCAAAGGACAACTGGATTTCCATGTTGACTATAGCATTACTCTATTACCAAAAGCTGAGAAATGATTACAGGCATGTGTCACCATGCCTGTTCTTGGTGGACAACTTGGCACACTAGAGGAGGGCCTGAATGGCATGTGGTACTGGGATAGAACCTGGGTCCTTGCACTTGCCTAGGCAGCTGTTAGGCATAAAAATGAAATCCTATCATTCCTAAAACATAGATGGAGTTAGAAATCATTTTGCTAAATGATATATACCAGATGCAAAAATACACATATTAAATTACCTTACTCATATGTGGAACCTCAAAATGTTGAGCTCATAGAATTTAAGAGTAGAATGGTGGTTACCGGAACTTGGGGAGCCTATGGGTGTTGGAGAGATGGGTTACCAAGTTACAGGTCGTCAGTCCAAGTCCTCACTGAGATTATTTCTGGACACTCAGCAACAATGCTCTTTTTCTCTCTGGAATCAAATCATCCTGGGACAACAGGTGGCCAAAATTGCCACAGGGAAAGTGTTTACTTGAGATTGAAAGTAGTAGATAGACAGCATGTGTAAACAGTCTTGTGACCTGACGGTATCTTCTAAATGTCTAGATTCAGCCATACTTGAAGGCTTTTGATTTTTCATCATCCTGAATCAATGCACTCATTTTAGTTCAGTTAGTCTGTAGATTTCAATGAAAAAGATTATGAGGATAAGTGTAGTTGAGGGAGAAAATACACAAGGACACAGGACAGGAAATCAGGACTAGAGCAGGACAAAAGTGAGAGCAATGTCTTGTGTAGTTAGCATCTCCAAGTGGGGAGATGCTTTAACATGTAAGAAAGATAAGAGTGACATTTAGGTAAACACTTGAACATATCATTACCTCTTATTCCAACAATATATGATAAACAAACCATACTTTCTAAAGGATGACACAAAGTATTTCAATTGGTTTAGAATTCTGTTCTGTGCCACCGGAAGATACTATTATGAAAATAACTTTTGTTAGTTCATAAACTTAGAGCTTAAGTTTAGTAAGAGATGACATTTATGATGCCAAATAGCTAACAGGACATAGAATAAAAAATAAACCAGAATCTTCTTGTCTTTTATCCTATTTGCCTATACCAGCCATCAGTGTCATCTTAGTTACTCTTCTCTCATTGCTGGGACAAATACCCAACACCCAAAATGAAAGAAGGAAAGGTTTACTTAGCTTATAATTACTGGAGGTTTCAGTCCATACTCGGCTAGCTCCAAGGCTGAGCAGAACTGGGCAGAGAGCATCCAGCTCATGGCAGCAGGACAGCAACAAATGGTGACAGAGGCAACCAATCAATGAGGGCAACAGAGAGCAGCAGAGATAGAGTTTGTTTCTCTGTCTCTCTTCTATTACATTCAGGCTCTGTGATTCAGGATATCTGCCTCAGACCACACCCATAATCCCAGCAGTACTAAAATCCATAATCCCAGGAGTACTAAGACACATAATCTTAGGGAATCATGAGTTAGTCTCAAACTCTAGAAGTTCCTGCCCCATGACTGCATGAAGCTTTGGGGTACAACTAGACACAAACCATAACCTTCTGCCCCTGGACCCCCAAAGTCTCATGCACATCTTTTTGTAAAAGACATTTTAGTCCATCTCGAAGGGTTGTCAAAGTCCCAACAGTTTTAACATTGCTGAAAAGTTCAAGTCCCAAGTCTCCTCCAAGATCCAAGGCAAACTCTATACTGTGAGCTCCTGTACAAAAGAAAAGGTAAACACATCCAACATTCAAAGGCACAAGATAAACATTACCATTCCAAAAGTTGTCACAACAGGGGAATATAAAACAGTAGTACCAATATAAGTTCAAAATCCAGCAGAGCAAACATTAAATCCTAAAGTTCCAATTGGAAGATTAAAAAAAAAGAAGTCTGCACTGCATTGTGAATTCCATGCAGTTCTGCCCCTATAGCACTCTTGGTGGTAGTTCCCATGGCTTTGCTATTAGGCCAGCTTTGCTCCCTCCTTGCAGTTTCCCTTAGATGATCCATGTTTCTGGCCTTTCCAAACTTCTTGAGTTTCCAATGAATTGGCTTTTCACAAACTGCCCTCTCAGGGACACATTGCCTGGCCTCCCGGGCCTTTTTCTGAAATCAAGGTGGAAGCCATCTTAACTTCCCAACTTTTGCATTTTGAATGTGCCTAAAACCAATGCCACGTGGATGATGCCAAGGTCTGTTGCCAGCTGGAGCAGCAGCCAGCTTTCCTTCCCTCTTGGTTGTAGGGGTCAAGTGCCTGGATTCATAAACACTCTGACCTTGATTCTGAGGAACAAATTCTCCATGCCGGTGCCATTTTGGAACCTGGTTTGGCTGCTGTGCCATTGTGGAACTTTGGGATCTGTGGCTTTCTTTTCAAGTCTTTCTGTATGGTAATTCTGAGGCTGCAAAGGGTGGGGAGCTGCCACTTCCTTTGATGCTCTCAGACCATCTTTTCAATTCTGTGGTTCCTTCCCAGCAATGGAGATCCCTTCAGCTCCATCTTTTGCAGCTCACAGCTTCATTAGAGCTTCTTTTCTGGCCAAGCTCACAACATTTTGAATCATCCTGCTTGGCTCTTTGCTCTTGATTTTCAACATAAATCTGGCTAAAAGCCCTCAATAACATCTATGACCCCGCCTGAATAGTTCACTACTTTGAAATATCTTTTGAAAAATTAATCACCATGCTAAATCTGAGTCTTAGGCAAAGTATCTGAGCACGAGCAAAATTCAGATGGACTTTCAGCCAAGCCATAGCACAAATCATCTGGAGTCCAACAACCAATGCAGTCCTTCTTCCCAGCAGAAACCTCCCAAAACTGGTCTTTGCAGGCAGGCCTTCTGTCATTCTTCTGGTCTGAGCTCTGACCAGAATCTCCTCTACAGAACAGATGAAGATTTTCCAGCTCTTTGCAAGTAGATGACCTCTCCAAATCTTTTCTATCTCTGCCTATAAGCCATACTTTATACCCAGGCTTCCAGACAGTCTTCTGGTCTGAGCTCTGACCAGAATTTCCCCTACCATACAGCCAAAGTTTATCCAGCTGAAGTTTATCCAGCTCTTTGCAAGTAGGCAACCTCTCCAAACCTTTCCTATCTCTTCCCATAAGCCATTCCCCAAGACTTACAATCCACATGGTCAGGTTAGTCACAGCAACGAACCCACTCCGGATACAAAATTTTGTTTTAGTTACTCTTTTCTCATTGCTGGGACAAATGCCTGACATGCAAGCTTAGGGATGGAAAGGTTCATTTAGCTCACAATTACTGGAGGTTTCAGTTCATACTCGGCTGGCTCCAAGGTAGACTGGCACACAGCAGAGAGCAGCAGTTCATGGTGGTGGAACAATTGTAACAGAGAGGCAACATAGAGCAAGAGCAAGAGCGAGAGTGAGAGCAAGAGAGCGAGAGAGCGAGAGGGAGAGAGTTTGTTTTTCTGCCTCTCTTATAATACATTCCGGCTATCACCCCAGGCTGGGGAAGGTACACACACCAGTAATCCCAGCAGTACTAAGACCCATAATCCCAGAAGTACTACAAAAGACACATAATCCCAGTGGATCATGAGTTAGTCTCAAACTCTAGAAGTCCCTGCCCCATAACTACATGAGATTTTGGGGGAACAACTAGAAACAAACCATAACAAGTGTAGAATACAAGGTCACCATTTTTTTTTTTTCCATGCTACTTAATATCCAGGCAGAGTAATGCTTTAGTTGTAGTAATCATTTCGTTCACTTTTCAAAAAAATAATGAAGAGCTGTTCCTTACTCCCCTATAGTCACAATGTCATGTAACAGCCAAAGTAACTCACAATCAGAGAATCCTTGAATTTGTTCAAATACCAATGTGCATCCGTTCTTGGAATTCACAGAGCAGGCAAGTGTGCTTGCACTAGGCTGCTTGCTACAGAATAAGTTGGGACCCTTCAACACTTTGTTTTATCAAAACACCAGAAATCATAATTACAGTTCACTTTGGTTTTCCACTGATTGTCAAAATGCTGACAGTCACTTAAATCACTTGATGGGTGGAATAATCACCCTGAAGAAACTAAGGGTACAACTTATGTAATATCAAACTGAACACGCAAGACAGAATGTTAACAGATATGGTAGAAGAAATCTGTGTCAGTGTAACAGAGCTGATTAAAGATATGAATTAGACATCATCTCTACTGGATATTCGTAATGACATGAACAAAACAGCTAAATGTACAATTATAAACTTACACATAACTCACAGAGCATTTTTTCCCCGTTTGAAAGCAGTTGATGCCAAATTAGCCTGTCTGAATTACTCAAAGGTTTGCTATATAGAGCCAATGAACCATCTCACCTTGTAGAGTCCTTTGTAAATGGACAAAACTAGAAATTTGAAATGCTGTGCCATTTGAAGTAAGAGATTGTACTATTAAATATGAGACACTGCTGGCCCACAACATGAGAAGGTTCACCAAGCATCACTAAGAAACTGCCCCAAACACTAGGAGGAGCTAAAGAATCTGTTCCCTTTTCACAGTTCTTCATTTTATCATTAACAAAGACAAAATAGGCTCTTTCTATTTTGGGGGTGAGGGGAGGCACAGGCATATGCTTAGGTCTAGGAGAAAAAGTGGGTACTTTACGCTACTGTTTGTGATAGAACTGGCTGCTGTATGGGGTTATAAAAGTTAGAGGGGCTTTTCTAAGACACCTCTATAAGTAGTTTGCTTAAATATAATACGGTAGCTAACTATCATTAGCAGGACATACATTTCCTAATCTTATTGATTACTGAAAATAATTTTATCATCAGAAAAAGTGCTATTTTAGGTAAAATGTATTCAAATAAAAGTATGACCAGACGGGATGGCATGTACCTGTGATCTCAGCTACTTGGTAGGCTAAGGCAGAAGAATAGCAAGCTCAATGCCAGCCTGGGAAATTTGGCCAGATTTAGTCTCAAAATAAAAAATAAAAGGCATTAGAAGTATAGGTTAGTGATATAACATCCTTGGGTTCTATCCCCAGAAATACAAAATAAAATGAAAATTAAAAAATAAAGTACAAGTGAAAAGTGTTTTATGAACTTATAAAGCAGAATCTGATCTCCCTCACAAGCTTATTCTTTTGTTTTAAAAATTTATTTATTTGGAAAAAGGTCTTGCTATGAAGCTCAGGAGCCTGAACTCATAGTGATCCTGTCTCAGCCTTTCCAGCATTAGGATTACAGGCGTGCACCACCATGCTTGGATTTGGTGGCGAGCATGGCACATCTGGTGTTCTGGAGCCAGCATGGCACGTGGTATCAAAGATCGAACCTAAGTCCTAGAGCTTGCCAGTAGGTGCTTAGACTGCCGAGCTATCTTGTCAGCCCATAAGCTCATTCTTTCAGTCCCTTCTTCTCATGACATTTTGGTCTTCCAGGTGGGGACACAATCACCCTGACAGCATATTGTAAACCTTTATTTTCCAGCACTTTATTACCCTTCTATTATTCTCTTTTTAGATACTTCTTACTAGTTTTTTCTTCAGTTAAAATGAGCACACAGGGGCTGGCAAGATGGTTCAGTGGTCTAACGTGCCTGCTTAGGAAAGCTCAGGCAACCGTAGGGACTGCGGTTCGATCCCTGGTACCACATGCTGTGCCAGCCACACCACCAGGGCAGGCTGAGGCAGCCATAAAATAAACAAACAAACAAACAAACAAGCAAGCAAACAAAAAAAATTAAAAAAAAAATGAGCACACAGCTTTGCACTTGGCACTGAGCTGAAACACTGCTGCCCTTAAGAAGCTGTTGTAGTGCCTTCTGTTCTTGAGGCAAGGGGATTTGAGTTGACACAATTTTATTTTGCTTGGGTTTAGCATCAAGCTATGTTAACATGAGCTTTTCTTGTCCTCCCATACCCCACACAAGGAAAACTTAGATTAGTTCCTTCCTAAGAATCTGAAGTAGAAGACACACAACACAAACCTTTTGGCAACCTGGATATGTGCCCAGAGAGTGACAAGTGCATGCACACGTGTCAAATGAAAGCAGATTCCTCAATCATCTCTATAATTGCTGTCTTTCTGGAAACTTACTCTGAGATGTAGAGAGATTGGAGAAAGCTGACTTTGTACGGCCTGCCAGCCATTCCAGGCTTTCATGCATGTTAGCCAAGGCTTTCAGGTCACTGACGTCACGGAGGATGTCTTGTGGAGGGATTAGTTTATCACCCAGATTCCCAATTAGAACTTCAGACTCCTTGCCAAAGGCTGCCCTGAAAAAAAAAATCAGATACATATTTCACTTACAGCATGGCAAAGGTAAGGGAAGGCAATACTTTTTTAAGGCCTGCCTAGCAGAATGATTGTTTTAATCACTATTTCATGCATGCTCTTTTCCCTAGGTTTAACTTTGTTAAAAAACTGTTACATGCCGGCTTAAAATTATTGCCATAGGGGAAGAGTTATTGAAAGAAGAAAGAGCTGCTCCCAACAGTGCACCATCAGCAGGAGTCGGTGTGGGCTTCAATGATATAGTGGCAGTCCGCAGGGTTGGATTTTATGCTACTATCTTGTGGGTTATTTCTTAATTTCTTCTCCAGCTATGGGAGTTGATGAAGTTTAGGTGCCAAATATGTATACAGGTTTCAGGTTATTGTAATAAAAATGGAACAACCAAGTTAATCTGCTGGCTAGAAAATACGTTAAGATAGTTCAAATTGAAGAGTATCCTGCCTTTTAAAGATAGAACATAGCTAAGATAGATGAAAGGTTTCATTCTTTCACATTTCAAGAAAAGATTTGAGACAAACTATAGCATCAAAATATGTATCATTTGAAAAAATACATGAATAAAAATCAGTGGCAGAATTCTTTCACTAAGTGATAAATATAATTGGGTGGTTTTATAGAGCCTAGTGTCTTCCAAATGTTTACAGGAGTTGAAAATTCAAGTTACAGGGAGTTGCAAAAGACAGAGCTGGAAGGGAGGTTGGGAGAACTCACAGCACAGCTACTGTGGAGATGAACGACAGAGTCCGGGAACATGAACTGCTTTGTCCACAAAATACAAGCCACAGAATTGGGACTCATGCTTTCTAATTTCAGTAGGTCTCTTTTAAAAAGAAGGAGGACTGAAATGAGAAGTGATAACTGCAGATCACACGCAGAAAACCATGTCTGTTCAGGAACATTACACATGATAGGTAAGTGGAGCAGATGCTGGAGGAAGACACAATAGACACCTGGAATCTTCCTAGCACTTCTAACTCTCAGAACATCTTACATGAGAAGACATGCAAAGGCTTTCAGTAGGAAAGCTCAAATTGAGTCTCGAGCAAGCAGTGATGAGTAAAAGGTAGTCAGAAAGATGCTTAATTGACAATTAGTCACTTAGTACGCAGCAGATGCTTTATGTTGAGAAAAATTATTGCTATGAACTAAATGCTTACTAAAAATGTTTCTGTCATCAAGTAGAGACTTATGATTAACCTTTTTTAAAGTTACCTGTTTATTTTTAAAATGTTCTTTGTAATTTTTCTTACTACATGTTTGTAATATATAATGACTGCATTCATTGTGAGGAACTGGAACATGTGCACAACACATTTTAATTCCTTTTTATCTTTGTTCCTCTTTTCCGTTCCTTTGTGGGGCATGATTATGATAGTAATAAAGTGTAGTGGACTGTGCACATGAAATTGGGCCAACAAATCCCATCTACTGTCTCACACAAGATTTTGGGGTGGAGTTCCCATGCTGCACTTATAACTAATTTCCAGGGTCTTGCAGGTTAGCTCAGTTGTTTAAAGCACCTGCTTGAGCAAACATAGGTGCAAGGGACTGAAGTTTATTCCCCCACTCCACAAGTCACACCAGACATGCCCTTAAGGCAGCCTTAGCAAGCCAAAAAAAAAAAAAAAAAAAAAATCCTTTTATAACTGATTTCCAAGTAATAGAAAGCTATTTTGAGTAGCAAGGGTGAGAGCAAAGGCTTCAAAGTGAGGAAAACTTGGGTTTGAATCCTAAATCTATTTTTAAAAGTCCTGAATCTGTCACTTCCATGGGATGCTTCTGAACTTGCTTGAGTATTACTGTCTGGGGTTATTACTGATGAAATAATGTTAGGATTAGATGATTTATAAAACTTTTGTAATGGGGAAATTTCAATAATAATAAAAATAGAGAAGTGTAATAAGCTTCTATGTTTGGATTGTCCAGTTTAGCTATCAGCAATCCCATTGCTATTACCCTCATCATCATATGTTGATATAAATTATTCATATCATCTCCTAAGTATGTGATAATGCTTAAAACTTGGTCAGAGCAAGTAAGTTGTACCTGATATTTTTCTTCGGTCTATTAAGATGGCTAGTTATACAGTCAATGCAAGGGATGTGACAATGAATAAATTTCAATAGGCAAAATGACTAGCAGGAAATATGTTAGATCCAAAAGTACTTTTTCAAATTCAGCCACATAACACCACCATATACATTACTGTTTCTCACAGAATTTCCAAGATATAAATTATTGTGATAGAAACAACTTGTCAATCCAGTACTCATTATCCTATGCCTTCTTTATAAAACAACCCTAATATTGTTAGCGTCAGCAATATGTCCAACTTAAAAACAAAATGAAACAAAACAAAATATCCTGCTAAATCTCCCTGCCTCTCTTGCAGATGTGGTGGTCAATGACACATAAACTGAAATCATGTGACCCTTAAGATTGCTTTTGTCTTTGCATTATGTAGAGCGCAGTCATAGCAACTGAGCTGAGGCAGTTCTTTTGAAACACCAGGCGACCTTGAGCATGGAAGTCACTGTTGAGAATAATGCAGCCAAAAGATAAGAGAGCTTGGACACACTGATGACATCATGGAGCTACACTAGAGTTCCAGACAATATGTTGTTGGGTTTCATGCTATAGAAGAGAAGATGAAACCCTCTTTAAGTCACTATTACTTCAAGTTCCTGTTACTATCTGCTAAATGTAATTTCTAACTGACACAATCATCTAATTAGCATAAGTGATGTCAACCTCAGGAATTGTTCTCAGAATTTAGATTTCTTTAAAACCCAATTACTGGGAAAAGCAAAACTATGTCTCCCTTATAATTTGAGGCTAGAATACATTTATAATATCTTCCCCAGGGCTGCCACTCAGTCAAGTTGTAAATATTTAGTTTTCTTAATCTGCCCTTATGTATCAACTCTTCCAGTTTCTTAATCATCTTTGATAGATATAACACAGAAAATGCCTCTGAGCTGGGTGGTTAAAAAGCAACAGGGGAGGCAGCTTTGAAAGCCAGGCTTGAAGCATTTTTATGCATGTAGGTGTAACCCTGGGTGGAATGTGACAAGACAAATGTTATTATGTAGAAGTCTAATCCAAGGTGCGGGGATGTGTGGGCCCCAGGCATGTCTGCAGTTCACTTCCAGCACTAGATGCCGATCCCATTTCCCTTTGGCTCACTGAAATTTGCTTAACCTCCTCAGACAGGAGAGCAATAGACTGAAAAAAATAGAAACTGCCTCATGTTGAATACATTGTAGACATCTCATTTGACAGGAATCCATAATCACCCCCTAACAACTTGAAAAAAGCATAGAAACCATGACACTGAGGATAACTGATTGACAGCTATAACCATTTCACACAAAAAATCATTCCTTCGAGGATTTGTGTGAAAGAGCTTCGTGGAAGGTTTTTATGTATTACAATAACCTTAAAGTAATGGTTGGAGCTGCTTCACAGCAGAATTTTTAAACCTTCTGATTTATTAAATTATAGCATATCCACACTATAAAAAACTATGAAGTCATTAGAAATTACATAGCAAGGAACACTTGAGATCATAGAAAATATTTGATAGAGCTTATTTTTAGCCACTGACATGCAGTTGAATTAAATAACTATTAAACTATTTACATTGTATCACATTTTATTACTATCATAACAAGAAAAAGCTGTATATATGTGAACTGAATAAAAGATCAGATTTCAGTACACCAAAACTGTGAACTGTGTCACTAGATCAAGCCTTGTGTTTTTCAATACTTTTCAAATTTTCTTTTAAAAATAAGTTGACTTTTTAAGTAAAAGAAATACCTAAAAATCCTATCAAACATGAGAAAACATTAAGTTTTCTTTAGAATTTAAAGCACGAGAAACAGGAGGACAGATACTAGAGCCAAACTGGGAGGACAGGCAGCTGGCCTGAACTTGTGGCTCTAGGGTTGCTAAGGATGTAGTCACTGTCCCTTGTGAAGGATCTCACTGGCAGAGTGACTACCCTGTAACTGGACCAGAACTATTTTCACTTTTTAGATCTGAATTTTTAGACAATCTTCATCTTCTGCTTATTATGAAAATATATTATTTAGTGAAAACTATTGTTTTTGAGATCCACAGACAACAGAATAATCACTGTGTTCAGGAAGTAAGAAATTCAGGTACTCAAGTGATTTCCCTGAAATAATCTCACACAGCCAAGAACAAAAAGAACTACAAATTCGTAGGTTTTAAGTACTGATCCCATATAAAGAGCCCTCTTCACAACAAGCTGGCCAATAAGCTCACACAAAAGCCTACAAAACCTGAAGAAGACTACTGAGCCTACTAAGCTTACTTTTTACCATAAAGAAAATTAAAGAGCTTGTTTTGGTAAGAATTTATTTGAGAATTTTCCCAAGAGTTTGAAAACCTGTTTAATTTTACCATATACTTATAACCTTTGCAGAAGTGTATCTGACAAGAATTTATTTAAGAGACTTTGCCAAACATGCATGAAATTGTCTTTTTAAAAAATTGTCATCCATGAAAAGGAAGGCAAATAAAATTTGCATTTTTAGCAGACTAAATGAAATTTAAAAGGATCATAAATGGTTTCAAAGTGACTGATTTGCAAGTGCTGCTTTACCTGATAATATGACAAATACATTCAGGCCTATTCCCGTCCCATCCTGCCCCCATCCCCAAATCTTCTACCACTGTTTCCTGCTGCTGAGCCCACACCTGAGATCACTACTCAAGAAGCTTAGGACACAATGACTGAAGGGGGAGTTACTCTATGACTGAGGATAGAGTTTGGAAAGACAAAGACTGGTTCAAGATTGAAGAGCCAAAGCAGATGGACAAACTCCTCACATCAAGGAGGGGGCAGTGTTATACTTACTTCTACATGTATGAAACAGACAGTGGTTATAGAATTGCCTTCTTTGTGTGAAATATTTCTTCCAGGACTGTAAGTAGATCTCATCAAGGTCTTATATGAAATTATGGTATTCCATTCAACTATATATATAGATATCTATTGGCACCAGGAATTGATCTCATGACCTGGCATTTGCCAGGCAGGCATTTGTGCCGCTGAGCTATCTCCTTGGCTCAACAGTATTTCTGATCAAAAAATTTATTTTACAGCCAAATGAGGTAAGGCCTCAAAGTCCTAGAATCCCCCTTTCTTAGTGTATCCAGATGGAGCTGTATCACTAAGGGTAGAATGATCTATGCAGAATCTAGCTGTGACTGAAGTTATAAAACTTATTACAGACCTGGAGTACTGAAATACTTTGACCCAGAGACTGGTATACAGGAATTCAACCCATGAAATAAAACCTGAGAACACAGGATTGAAAGTAAAAAAGGCCCCTACTCTCATTACTAATATTATTTATGGAAGTTTTGATCTTTCTATGAAACTTGGGCTGAACTGGCTTAGTGTTATCTAGGAAGGAACATTTTAACCGTAAGATATAACAATGATTGTATTCAAGTGGAAAGACAGGTTGTCTTTAGATTATTGAGGGCTTTGCACAGGACTTAACCAACAGGCAGAGAAGGTGACTAGTGAACATCAGAAGGCATGACCTGATTTTCCAAGAAAAAGTAAGGTCCCTGTGCAGTATCTTCTGCACAAGAAAAACTATGTTAGATTCACTGGGACCCATCTTTTGCTTCCATGTCCATAGCAAAAGCCATAGAAAAACCAATGTGGAAAACCAATGAAGGTAGAGCCACTAAGAATTCAGGTCCTTAAGGACAAAGGGTTAGGTTCAACACAAAAGGTAAAAAACTATGACCACTAGAGGTCTTGGCAAAGGGCAAAGGTGTCACATGACAAGTGATAAATATTAACTACTGCCTTGTGACCAGTTATAGGAAAGATGGAAATAGCCTTGCATTTTAATGTATGAATTAATCAATGCTTTTTCATCTATTATTTACTACAGTCAAATATAGGTAGATAATATGGGTATATCATCATATAAATCAATGGTTTTAATTTGATAAAAGTAAACATACAATTCAATGACATTAAATACATTTACAATGTTGAGTAATGATCCATTTCCAGAACTTTTTCATCATCTCAAACAAAACTTTGGGTTCATTAAACATTAACTTTTCATTTCTTCCTTTCTCCAGCTTCTGGTAACTAGTATTCTACTTGTATCTATGAATATGACTAATTTTAGGTATCCATATAAGGGGAATAAGATAATATATGTTCTTTGTATCTGCCTTCCCTAAGTATAATGCTTTTAAGGTTTATTTTGCTGTAGTACATCAGAACTTCATTTCTTGAAGGTCAAATAATATTCTACTGTATGTATATATCACATTTTGTTTATTCATTCATCTGTTGATAAATAACTGTTGCTTCTATATTTTGGTTTGTATGAAGAATGCTGCTATAAACATTGGTATATACTAATCTATTAAAGCCCTTGCTTTAAAATTTTTGTTTATACATCTAGAATTGGAATTGTTGGATCATAAGGTATGGCTTGACTTTTTGAAAATAGCAACACAGTTTTCTACATTCTACATTCCACAAGGATTACATTCTTTCATTTTTATTAATATTTGCTATTTTTTTCCCTAAAGAATAGCTATTCCAAAAAGCATGAAGCAATATTTCCTGTGGTGATGGTGGTAATGGCTTCATGTTGCTGCTGTGCGTATTCTTAATGTCCTGTTTGATTATCAAATCCTCATTAATCTGCACAACCAATTCTCAGCATTAAATTTCCTTTTAGATAAATACTTATTTTTCACACTAGACCTTGACTTATATAAGACAAAGTAATGATATCTGACTATACTTAATGACAATAGGAATTGATGAAAGTCTTTAGCAAGTGAATTAACTAGTTCTTTTTTCTAAGTAGAAAAACACAGACATGTTAAGCTGACCTTTTCAAAATCACTTAGGCAATATCCAGCAGGACTTAAAAAAAATAGGTCATCTACCTAAATTCCTAATAATACGGACTGGTTCTAATGAGATGTTATCATGACACTTCTAGTTACCTTTTCTGCTTTCTATAACTGCTTAATCTTCAACCTTTTCAAAACCTAATTTTTCAGTGTCAAAAATAATGGGTTAATACAGTTATGATGGGTTCTTTAATCAGGTTTTCAAACGCTTTTTCCAGAATGATCTTACCTAATCCCTCATATATAGAAAGTAATAAAATTGTTTATTTACCTTGATTACGATATTACTTTTTCTCCTAAAAACTGCTGAAGCTCATCACTAAGCCTGCCCTTCAATGGTTTCCATGCGTGAACATTTCATGGCACACTATCACATGAGTAGCTGTTTTTCCTTTTAAATAAGTAGTTGTTTCCCTTTAGAAGTTTGTCTCATCCTTCAGTAATCATAATGAAGGAACTTTCCTTTGTTTTCTTTACTGAATGTTCTCTTGTCATTTAAAATCTTGCAATGCTTTTGGCCAGCTAGCTGGGGCCATTCAGTCTGGCAACATGAGAGGGCAGAACTGGGGAGGAGGGCACAGGTCCTTAGTGTGTTCTTTGCAAATAAGTTGCCTATAGTAAAAAATCAGTAACTTTTCTTCCTTGCTTTGCTAAACTTAGAATAATATGCATTTTTTTTATAGTTGAAGAAAAATTAGGTTTTCTACTTATTCAGATATGAGAGTATGAGAAATTAACCATGACTGTCATTAAGATGTATATAGGTGGTACTAGATTGACTGCTTGTGACTTTAAATCAGCTTGGTTAGTGAGAAAGGCATAAACCCTAGACTTATTATGTTCTGTACACATTAAACTTCACACTTATCATAGACCTCCTAACCTATAGCCCTGAATGACTATGAATTTACTTCCTATCTCTATGGATTTACTCTTTGTGGACATTCATATATAACTGCTAACCATACGTATAGAATATATGGTCTATTGTGGTTACTTTTTTTTCACTTAACTACTTTTCAAGGTTCATTCATGTTTAATAAGCATGTAGTAGTTCATTTATTTTATTGCCAAATATGGACGGCAATGTGTACATTCCACATTTATCCATTCATCAGGTGATGGACACTTGCGGTAGTTTCCATCTTTAAGCAACGATAATGCTGCTATGAACATTCACATTTAAGTTTTTGTGTGGGTGTGTTTCACTTCTCTTGAGTGTACATATCTAGAAGTAAGATTGCTAGATCACCTAATAACTCTATACTTAAGCTCTGAAGGAATGACAAAATATTTTCCAAAACAGCAGTATCATTTTACATTCCCTAGTGGCATGTAAGGGTTCTAATTTCTCTATAACTTTGCCAACACTTGTTATTATCTGCCTTTTAAAATTTTAGTTATCCAAATCTGTGTAAAACTGCATCTCCTTGTGTCTTTGATTTGCATTTTCCTGATGGGCAGTGATCTTGCCATGTGCTTATTAATCATCTATATGTCTTCTTCACAGAAACCTCTATGCTTATTTTTATCTTCTTTAGAGAAATGTCTGTTGCAATTTTTTGTTCATTTTAACTGTGCTGTTTTTTACTATTGTGTTTTTAAAAGTTCTTTAGCAGATATTTATTAGAATTTACTTTTAATCTAGCCCTGTTGTTACAGTTTGTGTCTGTATCAGATAATGTTCAGACATTGATCCTTTTAACAAAGGATTGATGAAATGTTAGAAAGAGGAATATCATACTATTTTATGGTATAAATCCATGGATTTTTAAAATAATAACAGAGGGAATTAAAATTACCTTTTCAAAGAGGAAGTGTGGGAGTCACTACCTTAATGAAATGGTGAAGCATGGCTTTGCCTGGGGCAGCAGAGCCAGACTGAGGTGAGGTGATACAGCAGGAAGTATGAAATATTACCTATGTCAAGTTCATGACAGAAATGTTCACAATGGTAGAAGCACAAAGAAATACCAGATGATTCAGATCTTACTTGGCTTCTGGTCTACCTAGACATTTATCCAAAGATTCCACATCATATAAAATAGAAGGCCTTGGTGAGACTGTTGCAGATTAGTGGGAGCTGAAGAGATAAAATATAACATGTAAACCTTGACTGGATCCTGGATGACATTTCTGAA